>JARKIC010000751.1:0-201601 GCA_029378375.1 Mycena olivaceomarginata | reverse complement strand
CGCACCGGCCGACGCGGCCGTCCACGGGTTGAGATTGACCCACAGTTTCTGAGGGCTGCACTTGACCTTCGGGGCCCCACGGGTATTGCACCTGAGATTGGGGTGTGTTCGCGTACTGTTCGCCGTTCAGCTTTGCGGCTTGGGCTTGCGCAACCGGGACCACCGGTATTCCAACGTCGAACCAATGCAATCGGAGCCGTTGAGGTAGTGCATACCTCGACCACACCGCCGGTGTCTATGGTCTCAGACGCCGATCTTGATCAACTGGTGGCTTCCATATTGGAGGTCTTTCCTCAGTTTGGCCGGCGCATGATTAGGGGTCACCTGAGGGCTCAAGGATATCGTGTTCCCCGCGAGCGGATCACTTTTCGTACCTGCGTGTTCATGGGGCGCCGGCCATCTTCGGAGACCGCCAAATCAGTCGCAAAAAGTACAGTGTCCCTGGCCCAATGTCCTTAGCACATCTGGATGGCCAGCACGGTGAGTTTTGCGTACTCCTGGCTCTAATACTTCCTGATTCTCCCCAATTTTTTGCCAGGCCTTATACGCTACAAGATGGTTATACATTGCATCATCGACGGCATTCTCGGTTGTTCCGGTATCCGAGTGCACGACAACAACCGTGGGGCAAGTGTGCTTCAGTTGCTCCTTGACATCATTGCTACCCATGGCTGTCCGAGTCGCATGCGCGGCGATCACGGTGTTGAAAATTTGAAGTCGCGATATACCTGGAAGAAGTCAATGGTAGCGGCCGCGGATCCTTCATCTGGGGGCGGTAAGCTTGTTTTCGTTTTGCATTCGGTTTTTTTTTTGATGTTTCTGATCCTTCTGTCTTTCTCAGAAGCGTCCACAACACCCGCATCGAACGCCTCTGGTACGATGTGACACATGGCTTTGGGAAGAAATGGAAGGTATTTTTCCTCGACCTCGAGACGAATCATGGCCTTAATCCCACTCGCTCGGGCCATATATGGCTCCTTCATCATCTCTTCCTCGCTTCTGTCCATCGGGACGCACAGGACTGGGCAGAGGCATGGAACTCCCACCAGCTCACCGTTCGCCGCCAACGCGAGCGCAGTCCGCGGGACTTGTTCCTTTTTGGAATGCTTCGCGAGGGACCTCGTGGTATCTCTGCTTTCCTGACGCCTGAGGAGGAGGGGATTGAGAACATCAACGAATATGGTATTGATTGGGAGGTTAACGATGAGCCAAACCTCGTTGCTCATCTGCTTGAAAGCAATCCTCATGAGCGGGCGACTAACAGCGACCCCTTTGCATCGGCAAGCACTCCTGCGAATCTCTCAGAGGTTTTGTGCGACCCTCCTGGCTGCCCCTTCACCCCGGCGCAGCTCCTGCGTCTCGACGAACAGCTTTCCACATCGGTTGACTTGTTCTCTCGAAATATGAATGTACGTAGATTGGTTTGGGTTCGGGCTTTGCAGATTGCACGTGGGATTCAACAAGGCGAGATTGTGTAGCGACTTGTACATCTCTATACGATCAGATTGCCCACAATTTTGAAACGGTGTCTGTGCGAATAAGTCAGCTATAAGCGACCGAGGCGGGTGGAAATTTAAAACACACCGGAAAAGGGAAACCCAATCGTCGAGCACTGTCAGTTCTCGAGCCGAGAGGTCTGAGTACCCAACAACCTGCACGTCCTCTTCCAAAATACTATTCTTTGTCAAAGCATACGAGATATCTTTGAAAGCATAGATGCTAAAATGGCCTTTGGGTCGGATGGAATCCTTCAAGGAGGTCACATCGAATACATGATCTAATATTTCCAGTTTCAGCATGGTGTCAGCGTGTATACAGAGCAGTCTTACCCTTCAAGCCAACCAGGATTCGAGCACCAAACTCGAATTCACTGTCCATGCTGAATACGGCCAAGTCCGAGACCTTCAAAAGCGGCAGTGCGGTAGTCGAATTCTGGTTGATATCTTTTTGGGGTGCAGGCAGGATGAGGGGGCAGTACTTCTTTTTCCAGGCTTTGTCTACCGCTGCCATGGTGGAAGCGGGCAAGCTGTAAGTGATGGCATCACCAATCATTTCAATTCCTCACACGGGTCACATAGCTCCTTGGCGCAATCAAGGGGGGGTTCAGATCTGTGAATTCTGATTTTAATATAATGATGAATTCCATATGATATCTAGGGTACACTCAACATTTAGTTGCGTTTGAGAGATGCACATCTTCCCATTTGACCACTCAACCACAGGACAAAGGTGGTGCTGTTGGCGGAAAGACATTGATTCCTATGTGCAAGGGATCCATCAGCTAAGATATTCTGAGCCGGTAAAAGGCTATATTAGATGCCCAAGGATCGCTTCAAGCCATTATACTGATACCCAGGACTCACAAACCCATCCCGAGCATACACTCAATTTGCGCCCGTTTGCAGTGCTGATGGCAGTCAAAAATAAATTTGGATGGGCATGGGATCCACTAGCTAAGATATTCTGAGCCAGCAGAAGTCTGTATAGGATGCCCCAGCATTTGTTCAAGCTATCATATTGATACCCAGGACTCACGAACCCAACGTGAGCCCACACTCAATTTACGCCTGCTTGCTGTACTGATGGCGATCAGAAATAAATTTGTATGTGCAAGGGATCCACCAGCTAAGATATTCTGAGCCAGCAGAAGTATGTATAGGATGCCCCAGCATCTGTTCAAGCCATAATATTGATACCCAGGACTCAGGAACCCAACATGAGCCCACACTCAATTTACGCCTGTTTGCGGTGATCAGAAATAAATTTGTATGTGCAAGGGATCCACCAGCTAAGATATTCTGAGCCTGTGGAAGACTGTATTAGATGCCCTAGCACCTCTAAACACCATAATATTGATACCCAGGACTCACGAACCCAACGTGAGCTCACACTCAATTTACGCCTGTTTGCTGTACTGATGGCGATCAGAATAATTTGTATGTGCAAGGGATCCACCAGCTAAGATATCTGAGCCAGCAGAAGTATGTATAGGATGCCCCATCATCTGTTCAAGCCATAATATTGATACCCAGGACTCAGGAACCCAACACGCGCCCACACTCAATTTACACCTGTTTGCAGTGCTGATGGCGATCAGAAATAAACTTGTATGTGCAAGGGATCCACCAGCTAAGATATTCTCAGCCAGTGGAAGACTGTATAGGATTCCCTAGTCTGTTCAAGCCATAACATTGATACCCAAGAGTCACGAACCCAACTTAAACCCACACCGAATTTATTTGTGGTTGCACAGGTCTCATGAAATACAAATCTAGTTTACGGTCATCAATGCCAGCCGCTTATCCGCACTCAGCCTGCTTCTCTTGGGCTTTGCGGGTACATCACCCAGAGGCTGATTCTCGTCGCCCTCACCATCACGGGCGCGCTTTCGCAATACAGCCTTGGAATACTCGGCCAATTGGGTATCAAGTTCGGCTTCCTCAGTTGCAGATAGTGCTGGACGACGAGATCCTGGAAGAACTGGCGCAAGTATACGCGTCTTCAAGTCCCGGATTGCAAAGTACTCAGGGAGAGTTGGGTCGCCAAAACAAGGTGCAACTCTGTTACATACACGCAGTTAGGAGGCCACTCATACTAGACAAATTAATAACTCACACAGTCGAGCTGCCAATATGCACCCGGTGGGCATTCCCACAATATTCAAGCGGGCCAATCGCCACCATGCGTGTTTGTTGCACGATGTAGGAGAAAAGGGTACACCGTCGAGCTTCGCCTTTGACCTCGGTGATCATCCCTGCACCTGAGGATTTACCTTCGACCTTGCAAATGGCCACGGCGTCCCCCCATTCAACGAACCTATTGCACAACTAGCTCTCACTATTCACAACCAAAATTCAAACATTCACACACCTACAGGTGGCGTGTCTAGCTCATTCAAGTCAGTATTATCGAGTCTTAATTTGACCCACTTACACTTATTCTTGTTGCAGTGTCGGTTTGTCCATGTGGCTGGGGATTCGCACCACTCACGGATGTGAGTGAAGGTAAGCTGAGTCGATCCACCCCCATTCTATTCTACTCAATTGGATCTTCTAATGAATTATCCATACCTTTCAACTCCTCTTAGCCCGTTTAACGAGTCCTTCACAGCCGTGTATCAAGTTCAAGTTCATTCAAATCTGTACGCTCCCCTTTCCACTTCGGTATGCAAGCCCTTGCAAAATATCAATATTTATGGGTTATAAAGATGCTGGGGCATCCAATACAGTCTTCCACTGGCTCAGAATATCTTAGCTGGTGGATCCCTTGCACATACAAATTTATTTCTGATCGCCATCAGCACTGCAAACAGGTGTAAATTGAGTGTGGGCTCGTGTTGGGTTCGTAAGTCTTGGGTATCAATATTATGGCTTGAACAGATGCTGGGGCATCCTATACATACTTGTGCTGGCTCAGAATATCTTAGCTGGTGGATCCCTTGCACATACAAATTTATTTCTGATTGCCATCACCGCAAACAGGCGTAAATTGAGTGTGGGCTCATGTTGGGTCCGTGAGTCCTGGGGTATCAATATTATGGCTTGAACGATGCTGGGGCATCCTATACATACTTCTGCTGGCTCAGAATATCTTACAGTCGCGGCGAAAAAACTTGTCCAAAAACTTGTCCCAAGCTGTTTGGGCTCATTTCTTGACCGAATCACTTCAAATAAAATCCTGCCATGAAGTTCTAGTGTTTTCATGAGCTTTCACATAGTTTTCCCCAATATCTTACCTCTGTAAATGACCCTGAATAAAATAAATAAGGGCTTTCCGAAAAATTGAGTTTGCAGAACCATCATGTATGCAAAAAGGGTGTATACAGCACAAAATTAATTGGAAAGGCGAGCATATTGGTATTTTAGTTCATGTAGATTGATAGGGATTTGAGCTCACAGTGTGCAGTGCAAATTGGCAACTTTGGCAGGAAATTGGCCAAAATTGCTCAAAATGGCCAACTTGCAGGCTCCAGTGTGAGCTCAAATCCCTATCAATACACATGAACTAAAATACTAATATGCTCGCCTTCCCAAGTGCTTTCATGCTGTATATACCTTTTCTTCCTACATGATGGTTCTGTAAAGTTGATTTTTCGGAAAGCCATATTTATTTTATTCAGGGTCAATTACAGAGGTGAGATATTGGGAAAACTATGTGAAAGCTCATGAAAACACTGGAACTTCATGGCAGGATTTTATTTGAAGTGATTTGGTTAAGAAATGAGCCCAAACGGCTTGGGACAAGTTTTTGGACAAGTTTTTTCGCCGCGACTGTAGCTGGTGGATCCCTGGCACATACGAATTTATTTCTGATCGCGATGCAGCACTGCAAACAGGTGTAAATTGAGTGTGGGCTTACATTGGGTTCGTGAGTCCTGAGTATCAATATTATGGTGTTTAGAGGTGCTAGGGCATCTAATACAGTCTTTTACCGGCTCAGGATATCTTGGCTGGTGGATCCTTGCACATGCAATCCGACAGATCAGAAGTCGTCCAAATTGGGGAAGTCAACCTGAAGCTGCTTTTGTTCAGTTTCCGATGCAATTTGCAGATTAATCTCGCGTAGAGAACAGGTTGGACTGAATTGTTCCTATTTTTATGTATGTCTAACGGTGAAAATGTGAGTTATAATATCTATGGAACCACAATCAAGCAGATGATCTAATCCGCAAGTCAACTTTGTGAAGGATTCTTGTGCGAGCGCGCCCCTTGAATTTGGGGTTCTGGTAATATGATCCCCAGCCATATAATCAAGATGTACCTGGCTCACAATACACTAGCCGGATATAACAATTTATTTCCCTCCGTGATGAATACCAGTGAGGTACGACTTGATTTCAGTACCAATACAGAACACACTGGAAACTCTAACAGGTCTCTAGGCGTTGCGCTCAATATGCCTTCAAATCCTGAGCCATACTTGGCTCGATCCTGGCTTTGAGATCAGCAACAGGGGCCGATCCAACTTTCAGAGATTCTGGGGGGGAATCCGCTGCGTCCCACTCGCTGGTCAGTATATCCACGGAAAAGCACCTGCTCAGAAAGTCCTTCAACGACTCTTCCCTCCTTCGGACATCACTGCTCTGCGCAGCAACGTCAGTGGCAGCACGGTGACGCAAGAATTGCAGGGTAGAGCGGGGCGTTGATTACAAATGTGTGATTGTTGGCGTAGGTCGCGGGCTTGATACCTGCCCAAGCTGCCACGTCGTGTGAGGTCAATTGCGCGATCAAGGCACGGCCTCGAGAGTAGACACTCTCAATGAGGAGTGCCTGCCGGATCTGCAAGTATGCGGTGCCATAATTGCTGTCAAGCAGTTCAGCGAGACGGAAACCATCTGCGAGAAAGTGCTGATCCAGAGCAAGACTGGTTTTTAGGATGCTCGACAGAACGTCAGCCATCGAGGGCATGGGCCGCAGGTGGAGCAGTGTGTGTGATCGTGATCGTGATTGTGGGGCACGAACCGCAGGCGTGCGGGCGTGCGGCAGAGAAACGGTAGGCGCCACAGGAACAGGCACCACCTTCCAAGATAAGTCAGTTAATCGCAAGAGGAAATATACCATGAGGGAACAAACTCACTGCTGGAAAGCAATAAAGCACAAAGAGCGGTGTTTCCACACCCAGATTATTGAGTTGGAAACGTCACAGAACTGGTGTTATTGTGTGTCGCTGGCTCGACAGTGACCTAAGACACATGCAGGTGGTCCCGCAGTAACCCAATCTCGCGATAACCGTTGCTCACGGCACAATATCCCGGCTCGTGCACCTCGAGCATCAGTTTGGACCAAGCGATGTGAAATGGAGTGCCATCAAGGCCGGCACAAACGTGGTTGAGAATCTGACTGACTGGAGTGTTCGCACTGCGGAGTGCGCCAAGCAGATCACTGAGAAGGGGGGTCCGCGAAGACACGGGAATGGCAGGTTCAAAGAAATTGCAGCGAGTGGGATGATCGGAAAGGGGGAAGCCAATGTAAACTACAGCACCATTGAGCTCGAATGTGCGGCAGGGGCCGGACTGAAGATGCGGCGCAAACGCAATTGAGCAAGGCTCCCATTACCAGGCAGAGGAGCAAGATCGGACTGTGGGGCAGGGCTGTGGGGTGCCTGTACGGGCGGCTGTCATGGATTGATTCAGCAATTTCAACACGTCAGAGAGTGTCTTACTGGGGAATGCTCATGGAACGGTGAGTAATCTGTCTCTAGTGTATGCAGGCTGTCCGAAGTTGAATGGCCTTGAACTTCGAGCAAGTCGATGTCGACCAAGGATTCTACCGCAAGGGTGTCCGGGCCGGCCTCAGAAGCAGGAGACAGGCGCGGAGGCGGAGAACTAGACATGTAACTCTGGTAACTCTGGATCGAGCGGTCTGACTCAGAGAAAAGCTGGTGAAAATAAGCAGTGTTCGCAACACCTATGACAAGCACGGTGTCCTCCTCTTCATACGGGACCACGGAGCCGCCCTCAAGCAAAGGCGGATATCGGAGGTCACTATTTTCAATTGAAGGCGTCAGAGTCCATCTACCGATAAATAAACACGAGGACATGCCCGCCAGTTACAGGTGGTTGTATGGTTGGAAAATCTGAGCAAAAAGAAATTGTGCAGCTTAAGAGATGAGTTATCTCAATGGATAAAGGGAGACTGACGGGTATGAGAGTTTGGTTCCGGTTGATTCTCAGGAGTTGGAGTAAGAGGTTGTGTGTGAAACAATGGCACATAACCGGTTGCAGGTTCACCACCGAGACGCCGGCTGTGCCGACTGGGCGCACTCATGTCGGCAGTGATGCTCCCGGCCAAAGTATTTATGTCTTTCTGTCCGGAGAACGATTCCTTGAAACACAAAATATATTGGTTCCGCAGACTCGCATCAAATCTGGCTACAATGGGGCTACGACGAGGTGTACTCCTCCCGACTCGCAAGAAGCTGGCCATGGATGTAGCTGCCAAACTCGGTGTCGCTCCCAGGCTTCGGGTCCTCCTTCATGAGAAGCCAGCGCAGGCGGGCATTGTTCGTGATCGAGAATGTTTTAAAGCAGGAACGGAACGAGATAGTTACATCAGGTCCGTAGTCCTCCTGACCGTCGGCATCAATTGTGGGATATTCTTGGCTCCAGTCGTGCGTGATGAGACACTGGCAAGAAATATTGGATCAGAAAAGCTCAAATGTTCAGCAAAATTCCTACCTTGATTTTCAGGTAGGCTTGATTGGGAGTAGCGTAGAGCCGGTAAGGACAGAGAGGAAGAACTTGGGGCGCAAAAGGGTGTCGGCAGGATCACTGTCCTCGTCCATCAGCGCATGAAATACTCGGTTGGGATCGGCAGGATTCCCAGGCTCGGAAAGATAGTGAGCGATGAACTGTGTGATGAGCCCGACGATCTCAGTGTTCTCGCCCCATACGTCGTCGGCCGGGTTGGTCTGCGTAAAGTCGAGATGAGAAAGAATATCTGCAGGTCTGCTGATCTTGCGATCGTAGGAGGCAATAATGAGCTCCCGGCAGGGTGTCGCAAACCACTGAGAAATAGTCAGTCGACACAATATGTCGCTAAACATATAGCCCATACCTCCAGTATATGATGTGGGCGCTCTTGAACACCAAATGCCTCCACACAGGTATTGAAGCCATCGGAAAGTGCGAGGAAGTCAGGGTGGTGCTCAATGTCAACAGTGCCGAGCGTCAGAAAGCTGATGATAGACAGGCAAACCCCATCATGCTCCTGGTGAGAGCGGTGTGGGGCAATCATGCTCGGCTGTCATAGATCCGCCATCATGCATCAGTCTCGGCACTTTGTAAAGGTAAAACAAATCACTCACATCGACTTCTGGAATGTTCAACAAGTACTGATACTCAATGGAATCCTCTGCCTGTGAAGTATATACTGGACAATTCAACGGGACACGCTCGATTCTTTTGACCAAGGAAAGTGAATCTGCCGAAATAAAGTGCGCAAGAAATGCAAGATCAAACTTCGATGCTGTTTGGCGACCATTGAACAAGGTCGAAAGAAGAAAAGGAGATGCAGGAAGTGGGGCACCAATGAAGAGAAAATGGAGAAGAAGGAGGAGTCCGGTTGCCTTCAGAGCACATGAGCGGTGGGGAATAGGTGTGCGTGAAGGATGTAAGCGAAGGGTCATGTATGCCTCCCGCTCTGTCCAGTAATGGCCATCTGCCAGCGCAATTTTGAGGGCTCGTGCAACAATCTCGTTACGAGGGCCTTTCCCGACCCCCGGTCCGCTGGGGATGAATTAACACTGTTCTCTCACTCAGCAAGGAAAAACAACACATACATGGAAACATGGAGTCCGAATAGAGCGACTGGATCTCGGATGGTGCCGTCAACGGTTGGGCGTGACGATGCAAACTGCTCTTGAAGGAGTTCCTTGAACTTGAGACCTGTAGGGCAACCAGAAAAAATCCAGAGAGCGACCATGATCAGGACTCGGGCACCCTCATCGACGGATCGAGTGGTAATGACGATGCGATCGTCGTCATCGTGCATGTCTCAAGGTGAGAGAATGTGGTCCTGCCACGCAGAAAGGGAGTAGGCGCCGGCACCGGGCATGGACTGGAGTGTGAGATCCAAGGCTCCGCCTTCTCCAACGAATGAGCGAGGCTGGCGGTGACGTCAATTTGGTCTCCTAACATGCCATGAACGGTACCCCACCTTGCAGGATGTAACACTCAATTCACTCGCGGATGTGAGAAGTGGACCAGCAATAAACGGTGTGGTCGTCGACACCTTGACTGCGGTGGCTGTCGCTTCCTGTAGATATGATTATCAGCAATGTCGATACCTTGTTTGGAGGCTTACCTGCTGCCACTGCTGACGTCGAACAGATCGAGTCACAATCTAAGATTGTAGGATTAGAGCAATATATAATATTCGCAAATGTAACTTGCTGTTGGTACGGCATGCGGCGGAGCCAAATCGTCAGGCCAGGCAGCGAGGTCGGGAGGAATGGGCTACCATCAAATGAATAAAGCAATCTAAAATGCGGTCAAAAGAAAACCGACAGATTCAACCTGGGCCTGCACCTGCCAAGCATCAAGGAAAACTCCATAAATTGTCGAAGCTGTGACATACAATTGGTGTGGCACGTATGGGTTCCATCTCCAGACGCAAAGTTCGCGCGGGAGGGAGCGGCTACTGACACATCAGCGGAACGATCCACAACATGGTGAATAAAACACACCCGTTCAATCAGCACCTCGACCTCTGGGAACTGTGATAATAGTGAGATTACGAACAGAGAAGTGTTTGGACATGGACCTCGTCATCATCGCTGTCCGACATGACATATGCATCGGGTGAAGGGATACGAGGGGACGGAGAGTGAGCAGAGCTTTCACGCAGCCCGCACAACGGTCCGCATTCCGGAGAAGGGTCGCTGCTAAGGGAGGAAAGAATCGGATGCAGAACTCTACGAGAAAAACAATGGTGAATGAGCACATGCTCCGGAAGTCGGTCTGGTGGATTGAATAGACAGTCAATGGGTCCACGAAGGTTCCGGAATCTTGGTGCTTAAAAATAACCTTGTCAGTTTAATGTACACAAGGAAGACGAACAGCATACCGACGAAGATGAAAGGACCGTCGCCGAGATTATTTGGTGTGTGACTGAATGGTGTGCTGCGAATAGCCTGTAGGGTGAAGGTAAAGCGGGTCAAGGATTTTGGATCCTCAACCCAAGTACGACCTGTCGGTCTGAGGTGGGTTGAGATGTGAATCAATGTTCTGTGCAAAACAAACAGAAAACTCACCGGCCTCGGGGGCCCAGGAGGCCCCAAGACAGTGTGTTTGGGGTTTTGATAGCGGCAGGAGGATCCGGGGAGGTCGCAAAGTCGAGGTTCTTCATCTGGCAATGATTTTGGAAGGCGGTGTCGACGGCATCAAAGATTGGACCGGTGATGTCGACGTCCACGGTGAATACGAGATTCGCACGGTCGAGGGCATTCTGGACTTTCTCAAGGTCTCCACTGGTCTTCTAGAAATAACGGGGAGAAAGATCGACTGTGTCATTGTAATCAGAGGTATAAAGCTGAAACAAATTGGTTGACAGATGTAGAGCGGGGTGAAGTTGAAACACACCACTTTGGGCAATATCCCAACCGTAAGCTTGACGGATGTGACTACAGGGACTGGGCTGAAGTCGGCTAGGGAGCCCAGTGGCGCAACTGGCGTGGAGAACGAACGGGGAGGACCAGAAGTGCGTTTTTTAGGACTAGTCAGAGCTGTCGGGGCTGTCGAGCTTCCAGGTTGGGTGGGGTGAAATGATCGCTGAATAGACGCCCGGCGGCTTTGTTGGACACCGGCAGCAACAGAAGAGGACGATGCGGCCGATTGGCGGGGATTCTGAACAGAGATGGTCGATGGTCTAGAGATATTACTGAAAGCCACCACGGGCCGATGCTGAACAAGCGGAGGTGAGGTCGTAGTGGAGGTTGCCGACAAGGCAGCGGACGGGGACGCGAAAGAAGCCAGTGGTGTTTCCGAGCTGAAGAAGGAAAGATCAGATTTTTAATGAGCATTTAGATAGAATCAACCTGGTGTTTGGAGTTGCAGCTATCAGAGCAGCATGGGCCGACCAGGTAAGACCACAGACACAGGACATGCGCATATTCCAGACCGGTTCTTGCTGTACGCCATGTGAAAATTGATTCGACTTGAATGTGTGCGACAGAATAGACCCACCGAGAAGAAGGAAACACAACGTCCATCGACAGATCTGCCTCGGGCGAATGATCTATTTTGGGTTGAGACGACATCGGAACCTGGAGCATGGGTGACCAATGGATGGTCACAAATAAAACAGAGCACTTCAGCACTGGTAAAGTCCTTGATAATGTGAGTTCACTCGCTGATTTGTTCAAAACGGAGTTCACGCACCGAATATTTGGGCGATCCGTCGGGGTTCTCGGAGACAAAGCCATTACAGGCCTGGGGGCAATTGGGAAGAGCAGCACATGCGCCACGAGGCCCGAGCTGCAGATTCAGATGCATAGCGGGGTGGGGAGGGATAAGACTCACCCTCAGAGGTCTCCGGTACTTGAAGGCACCATGTTCGAGTCGCAGTTGAGTGATTGCCGTGTGATCATTGATTGTGCTGATTGTTGCTTGATCGGGCCGGGCGGGGTAGCAAGGATGGGCAATGACCATCAGTGACCGAAAAAAAAACAACAGCAACTGAAAGTTTTATTTCCCAATTTCGTGGCCATGCTGCAACAAGAAAATCACAGCTTATCATTAGGATTGATGGTGGCAGTGTTAGGAATGGACTAGGATTGAGGAGGAACGGTGATGACTCCGGCGGATCGGCTAGGATGGATCAGGACAGTTCGAGTTCAGTTAGGATAGTGAATGACTATCAAATTGTATTATTTTTGTCCGATGTCGGCCTTCATACTTTCCTCCCACTCCCATCCCTGAATTCCATTCAACACAGCCACTAATTTCACTTGCATGACATTGGTAGCGCGCTGTCGCGGTAAATCCCACTAACTGGGTTCATATTCCATCCTGCAACCATTGCAGCCATCATTATTGTTTGAATATTTTTGTTTCCTCAAAAAAAAACCCAAAAAAACAATGTTGCCCGCCAGAAAGAGTTGAACTTGATGCCGAATTCGGATCAGAGATTTTGAGCTCCAAATCAGAACTGTTGAATCAATACCGCTCCTGAGCAGCATCCAGAGCTCTCAGCTACCACATTAGATATTACCTGGAAAGACACTCGTATGTTTATCATGTCCTACAGGGACGCTGATGGCAGCCCCCACTTTCCCACCCCAAAATTGGCTCCTAACTCTGTGTCTGATATCAAGACGGCGAGTCTCGGCATATCTGATGGCTCATCACACAGAAAGATGGGAGTTGGATAAACAGTGATACAGACGATGGATAGCCAGAGAGTTCCCCAAAGTGAGGTTAAAGAGACAATTATCTGGCTACGGCTGCGATCCCAGGGACTTGTAATATAGTCTTTGAATGTGTCTACGCCCTTAAAGCCACAAAGCGCAACGACAAAGGTGGAGGGAAAGCGAGCTGTTATGACTATTAGCTGATTGACAAGAAGGAAGAGAAATGAGAAGAGGTGCTTACGGTTTGTGTCAGGTAGGGTGCGGTGTTTCGGGACATTTTGCTCAGGACAGCTGTTCGGGGCGCAATTCTTGTCGGATTGCCTCGGGATATGGCCCGTTGGATTTGCGCTGAAAATCCGCAGTCAATGATATCCTCCAAATTTTATTTTTGCTGACCTAATGAAAATTTCACCCAAAAAATCCTGATTGCAGGCAGGACAGTGTGCATTCCCGAGCTCGGGGAGACGACCGGGAATACTGTTCAACGGGGCCCGCAATAAAATCCTTGGTGCCCGTCAAGTGCCCGTCCCGGCGAGTTGTTAGGAGCCCGTTTTCCGGAAAACCGCAGAGTGTGCATTCCCGAGCCCGGGGACGGTGCCGGTAATATAGCCCCCGAAAGCATATATAAGACCTGCAATTCCCGCAAGATTGCCCATCATTTCCTGCGCCATATTCATTGGACCGTGTTATGCGCATTTGTAAGCAAAGCATCTCCAAGTTGGGGGAAATTCCGAGGCGACTCTTCTTTTTTCCACCCTTGCGGTCGCAAGTGAAATGGGCCACAGCAGATTCAAGGTTGATTGCCTTCTCTGTGTTTTATTTGTCTCTCCATTGACATTACTAGTCACAGGAATTTTGGGCCCATACCTTCCACCCCCGTGGTCGAAAGCGAGTCTTGGTCTCCTTCTTTCCACCCTTGTGGTCGCAAGTGAAAGTCCGAGCCCACTTCTCCACCACGACGGTGGCAAGTAAATTTGGTCGCAGCAGTCTCAAGGTTGGTTGCCTTCTCCTTTTTTTTTTTTTTTGTGTCCCTGTACTAATGTTACAAGTCACAGAAATTTTTCTCCATCCCGTGGTCGAAAGCGAGAGTCCTGGTCTCGTTCTTTCCACCCCTGTGGTCGCAAGCGAAAGTCTGAGCCCACTTCTCTCCACCAAGATGGTGGCAAGCAAATTTGGTCGCAGCAGTCTCAAGGCTGGTTGCCTTCTCATCCTTCTTTTTTGTCCCTGTACTGATGTTAAAGTAAGAACAAGGTTGTAAGAACTCAGTCGGACACACAAAGGTGGAATCGACTGTATTGTCGGACTCTACCTAAAGTAAGAACAAGGTTGTAAGAACTAGAAGTAAGATGTAAGCATTGTGGAAGTAAGTCAGATAAGTAAAGCTCACCTCAGTCGGACACACAAAGGTGGAATCGACTGAGGTGAGTATGCGGGCATCGGAATATATATAGGTAGAGTGAGTCATAACATCAGAGGAGTGAGTCAGAGATATCAGAACATATGGTGCTCATAGAAACGAGCACATGGAAATATATATAGGAGGCAAGATGCCATCCTTCATGAATAGACAGGAGCACATGTGTTCCATGTGCATCTGAGGAAAGATGGGGATAGCATACCGGCGGGTCACCTTCAACAGATGTTACACCCAAAGAAATTTTGCTCCATTCCCGTGGTCAAAAGCGAGGGTCCTGGTCTCGTTCTTTCCACCCTTGTGGTGGCAAGTGAAAGTCTGAGCCCACTTCTCTCCACCACGATGGTGGCTGAAATTGGCCACAGCAGACTCAAGGTTGGTTGCATTCTATTTGTCTCTCTACTGAGGTTAAAAGTCACAGAAATTTTGTGCCCATACCCTTCCACTCCTGGGGTCGAAAGCGAGAGTTGCGCCCATAACCCTCCACCCCTGTGGTCGAAAGCGAGAGTCTTGGTCTCCTTCTTTCCACCCCTGTGGTCACAAGTGAGGGTCCGACTTCTCTCCACCACTATGGTGGCAAGTAAATTTGGCCGCTGCGGCTGCAAGCGAAAGTCGGAGACCACTCCTCTCCACCACGGTCGTACCCAAATGTACTCCAAAATTTGCGACAGTAGACTCAGAGTTACCAATGAGTTGGTTACCTTTTCTTGTTTTTTATCTTTGTAATAACGTTGTTGCACACCCTCTAGTGACAGTAATTTTCCGCCCATGCCTCTTCGCCTCCTCTACCACCCGTAAACCCAGCACTTCCCAAATCCTTGTCACCTGATGTGCGGCTATTGAGCCTTGTTTTGGGGAAGGGACGGGCGTCCGGCATGGGGAATGCAGACCGCGTTTTTTTTTTGGTTTTTTTTTCGTGAGTTCTTACTCCATCCTCTAATGCCTGCCCTCATATCCTCACTAGTATCCTACCGACGTCCCCGAACGGTGATTTGCGCGTCGTCATCGTGGGATCGCTTCTGGTCATCACCCACCAAATCGTGACGAACATTGGGAGGCCGATATCTTCGTCAGTACCCTTCCTCTGTTCCCTCGATGTCTTTTCTTACCCACTTCGAATGCAAGCAATTTCCAAAGCGCGCACAGCAAAAAGCTCGCCAAGGCCATTTCGTGTCTGCACACGCCCACCTCTCCTGCCAGTAAACCCCCACTTCACAAATCCTTGTCACCAAGGGACCGCGGTACCCACCTTCAGTAGACCTTCCCTCGATTTGGTGTGCTTTACTTATAAAGTTGGGTGCGTGTCAAGGTTTAACGACAGCTCCCTGAGAGGGGGAGAGTCCCAAGGCGCCGGGGCTCTCCTCCCAGGGAACTGTTATTTTATCCTGGCTAATACATTTCGTATTCTTATACTTAGTTCCTCCGTGCTCATCTTTGACATTTTTTATAAAGCTCTGCACTCAAACCTCGTCAATGGCGAGACCATCAAGGAAAGGTTTCAATTTTCTGGCGCACAAGATGTCTTTTGCTCTCTTCGTGATGTTGAACTTTTTCTGACCAATTTCCCGAAGGTACTGTCACTGCTTCCTTCCTTCTTGCCACAGCAATCGGGCAACCTCTTTCCCATGCGTACAATATGCACTGGCCACCACAAATCAGAGGTACCTACCCTAGACCTTCAAATGTCCAAAAATTCAGGATAAAATGACGCTCCATTTACGAAGGGTTTGCTTACCATTTTTTTTCCAGGTGTTAGCTCGAGGGCAGCAACCGAAACAACCCCGTGAGACTGCTACTGCAAGCAAATACCGTAACTAACCCTGACTTATAATGTGCCTCGCCAGATGTTGCCATTTTGGGTGTTTTCCTTTTCCTTTTTTTCTAGTTTTTCCATGCGCACTTCAAGTTTTTCCAGGGATTATGGCTGCAACGTGACAAGTTGCGTGCCTTATTGGGTTCTAAGGGATAATCGCTGCAACCTAGCGAGCTGCGAGCTTTATTTGGGTTCTGGGGGATCATGGCTGCAACCTGACAAGTTGCATGCCTTATTGGGTTCAGTGGGATAATGGCCGCAACCGGAGAAGTTGAGCACCTTATTGAGTTTTGGGGGATAATGGCTGCAATCTGGCAAGTTGCGAGCTTTGTTTGGGTTCTGGGGAATTATGGCCTCGACCTGGAAAGTTGCGTGCCACATTGGGTTCTGGGGGAGAAACACCGCAACCTGGAGAGTTGCGAGCTTCGTTTGGGCTCTGGGGGATCGTAGCCGCAGCTCTGGTGTGAGCTTTGTTTGGGTTCTGGGGGATCATGGCCTCAACCTGGCAAGTTGCGTGCCACATCGGGTTGCTGCAACCTGGAATGTTGCGAGCTTTGTTTGGGTTCTGGGGGACCATGGCTGCAACCTGACAAGTTGCATGCCTTGGGTACCGTGGGATAATGGCTGCAACCTGGCAAGTTGCGAGCTTTGTTTGGGTTCTGGGGGATCATGAATGCAATCTGACAAGTTGCGAGCTTAGTTTGGGCTCTGGGGGATCAAGGCTTCAACCTGGCAAGTTGTGAGCTTTATTTGGGTTCTGGGGAATCAGGCCCGCAACCTGGAAAGTCGTGAGCTTTACTTGGGTTCTGGTGGATCGAGGTCACAACTTGGCAAGTTGCGACTTTGGCAAGTTGTGACTTCTGTTTGGGTTCTGGGGGGGCTCTAGTTGGGTTCTGGGGGCATGAGATTGAGCGTGGGCTGGCCAGTCACGATCGCTGTCACCTCATACCCGGCAGCGTAGCTTGGCCAGGTGCTCCGTCACACTGAGGTGATTTAGGGTTCTGGGGGGGAGCCAAACTTATTGTGAGAAACAATGGGCCGCATTGTATCCCCGATAAGAGCGTTGTAGGTTGGTTGTGGGCTGTGTGGCCTACCTGATGAGTTCAAAAGAACGAAACCACCACAAAATGTATCCTTCACCCATCTCCGTTGGATCCGTGATTCATCCGAGCCTCGAGACAAACCGTATAGTGTATCTGCGACGATCTGAGGGGCTTGCAACAATACTGGAAAACACACTGCGACGGTCCCTTTATATTGCTATGACCTCTGAGGTTTCGAAATGGTCCCTCCGGGATCGTTTCAGGCCCATCTTAACGCTGGTGGTGTCTGAATGAAGCGTACGTTTGTAAGCAGCATCGCGCGCCAGGATGATTTCAGTCATAGCACATCCCCTGAGCCGAATTTCTTCGCTGCGCCTCGCACAAACGACAGCCCTGGTCAGCACGGAGGTTTCTGTCTCTTCAGAATTGGAGGCAGTCATGGTGATCTGCCGAAACTTGGTTAGAAAAGTGGATGCGCGCAGGGAAAAAGAGACGAAAAGGGAGGCTTTGTCGGAACAACTCCCGGGCTTATTATTTTTCTTGCTACAGTAGTGGGGCTCATAATGCATAAGAGCTCATAATGCATATGGTGCAACCACTTAGCCACCACCAAAGTTGGACTAGTCCGGACGTCCCAAATCGGCCAAAGGGCTGTTTTTTTTTTTTTTTTTTTTTGGCATCTTTCTCCCTCTGCAAGCACTCTCTTGTTCCGGTTCGAACGACAGCACCATGCGCATCTGGGACTTGGAAACCGGTGGTATGCTTAGGCAGTTATTGGCAGGAAACATTGGTTCAATTTTGTCGGTCGCCTTCTCCCCTGATGGGAAGCGGATTGTGTCCGGTTCGGGTGACAGCACCGTGCGCATCTGGGACTCGGAAACTGGTGCTGTGCTCAGGCAGTCATTGATGGGGCACACTGGTTGGGTTTTGTCAGTTGCCTTCTCCCTTGATGGGAAGCAGATCGCGTCCGGTTCGATTGACAGTCGGTGTTCAAACTCAATCTAGGCGAGTAACCAGTGTTGTCACTGACTGGGTCTGACTGGGTCAGTCAGGGGCAGGTTATAGCCTTGTTACGGTCGGCGTCCTGACTGTTGTAGTACCCCGGATGGAGTACGCACTGCCGGTATGGTACAGACCAACTTCTTCGAATGAGGACGTGTGCAGAGCTGTTAAACTGTGCGTGAACTCCTGAAATCGCTAAAACTTCATCGCAGCATTTTATTTGAAGCGAATCGGCCCATAAATGAGATCCAACGGGGAGGGGCATTATTTTTCGCCGCCACTGTTGATGACACGGAACTTAACGTCCCCGGCACTGGTGGCCTCCATCGCCATATAAATGGGTCCTTCAGTCTTTGGCTAAGTCAATTGTAATTGGCTGGCCCACAGGCATAAGAAACAACACATATATAATCAATCCCCCAAATTTCTACCCATTGACTGACTGACTGACTGAATTTCCTTTGGTTGCTGTACCTGGCCATAAGGGCTACGCAGCAGTACACTAGATAAACTAGATGGGTTTATGACGGGATTTCTGGGTTGTGTAGGTATAGTATCCATTTTTCTAAGTAAGAGAGAGGAGTGCCTTGCTGCTTGCTCGATCCCTTGCAACGGATCTAGATGCTGTGGGTTTTATTTTCGTGTCATTAGAATAGGTGTACACTGTACTCCGCTCAACTCAAGGAATCTTTCACTGAAGATCAATTCAATCTGGTGCAACTCATCATTTAAAGTCTCCGGAAATTCTCCGACCAGCCAACTTTATTAGCTTCAATATAGGTGTCAATTGAACTCTGTGTCCAGCACCATGTCAATAACTAGTACAACTCAATCTGTTTACCTTCCCCGAGCACCAATTTCGAAGTAAGTAATTGGCCTGTACCACTGCGCGCAAATGCGTGGGAAATTTAGCCCTAAGGCCTTAAACAGAGGCCTTAGTGGTAAGGCTTAGGCCTTACAACCCTTAGAACTTTTCAAACCTGCTATTAAGGCCTTATGGAACATCACTGGTCGAATTGGCGTCGAAGCCATCGCAAGGATACCCTTGCCCTCGGCTTTCCGGTGCGCCTCCACTTACACTAGTAATGTAGGCTCTGCAACCTGTCTAAGTAGACCACATATGAGGGTTATACAGCTGCAGTTACCTTTCTTTCAACACGAGATCCCATAACGGGCTAGTGTTTACCGCGGGGCTCCGATCGTGTATATGAATGTCTGACCGGCTCTGAGACTCGCAATGAGGTCTCAAGACACGGTACAACTCGGCACAGTGACCATTGAACGAAGTCGGACAGTCTATTGCCGTGCAGTTCTCGCTTGAAGAAGCGGCATATTATCTGTCAGGTTCAGGTTCCAGGTGCAAAAATATCTTGCCGGCACTGACCTCCTCGCGCGATTTTGGGACGATTGCCGAAAATTTTGACAATGTCACGCTCTTTCAGGATCTCTGCCGAAATGTCGAATAGGTAAAACAAGTCACGCGTCACCCCCCGTGTCGATTTGAAGGGAAAAATACAGTATTACAGCTTGTTTGTTAGGATCTTCCCACACCTGAGTTTGACGCGAGTTTCAGTGGCCAGAATACCGCCAATACAGGTCAGTATTCCATTTCATTCCAGTCATCAAAAAACGAAAAATCGTGGATCGACCTCCATACCTTCGAACACCCTCGGATGCATATACCAGCACTGGACGCCTCACAGTTTCGGTAATCACGGCTCCTGCGGACCACCTGCAGCTGCAGCGTATCCGCCAGTGGGAGTGGACCAGATCACTCCCGAGACACCTCTCGACTATTTAAGTGGGTGAGGAGGGGTCAGGAGAGCCCCAGGCATTTGGCCTGACTATCTGGGGTCCTCATACAGATCGGGACAGTACTGTAGCAATCTGTATTACTGAAACGTAACTCGTAACGGACGCGCCGTTTCGTTTCAGTTTCCAGGGCCTGTAACGCGTAACGAGGCCACCGTTTCACTATAATTTTAATATAAAGACCGTTTCATCTAATACGCTCCAAAAAAAAGGAAGAAAAAAAAAAAAAAAACTGGCCCTGCATTACTATTATATCTGGCCATTGCCCGAGCAACAAAAACGCTTCAGACGGACGGACAAACATAGTTTTATAAATAGGGTGATGTCGCACAATTTTTCTGCCTCCGCAAAAAATCGTAAAGTTTGACGAGGCCGCAGACAGTGAGCACAGGGAGGGGAACTTAAGTTTCGGAAGCTTCCGCAGCCAAATGAGGAAGGAGGTTCCTTTTTGACTGCTTTTTGCCAGTTTTTGCGTCGAAAAACCCGTCGTTCTCATCCTCCTTTGTATGAATCCATAATGTGACTTCTGCACCATACTCAACACGTTTAGACCAGTGACCGGTCTGTCTATGAATTCTGTCGTGTCTTCGACAGATTGCTCTTTCGAAGACAGGCTGGATTCGAGCCTACAACACGTTTTTGGCCTGCCCTGTGCCACAGTAAGTACCGTTTTTGTGCAATCCTTTTTTTTTTTGAGCCGCGAGCGCCGGTATCTGATGCACGAGGCTAGATGTAGCGCAGCGTGAAAAAAAAATTGGCTGGTCTTCCGGTCCGTTTCACTATTTCGGGCATGTAACGCGTAATGGTCCAAGCGTTTCAGTCATACAAATTGCTACAGTACTATGACTGAAACGTAACGCGTAGCGCCCGCCCCGTTTTAGTCGAAAAACTGGAAAATTGGCTGCAGTCGTGTGTAGGGTAGTTCGATCTGAATCTATACAAGAGGTTGCTCGGCCGCTTCGCGGCCTCGCATCCCCTTCCGAAGCTCCTAGGAGAGCAAAATTTCGTCACGAAAGACCCAATGGAGTAGCGAGGAAAGTGAATAAATAAATGTTTGAGGACTTTAGCTGAGGCCCGGCAAAGACCTGCCGGAATGATATATTAAAAGCGGAATTTTAAAAAGGCTTCGGATGGACACACGTAATTTTATAAAGAGAGTGAAGTGAAAAGATTCGCAGCAACACCGCAGCTCGGCAGGATACAGTGTAGATGACGACTTCATTATCAAAGCGGCAAGAAGAGGTTGTCCACGTCCAGACAGCCGGAAGCGCAACGTGCTTGAGGAGCGAGGCTGTACATGTCAAGTGAGGGTGGGATTTTACGCGGCCGCTGCAGGCACGGCATCAGTGGAAACAGAGAGCTCGACGAAAAAGGTTAGTGCTTGAGGAGCGAGGCTGTACATGTCAAGTGAGGGTGGGATTTTACGCGGCCGCAGCAGGCACGGTGCTCTACATGACAATTTACCATCTAAATCACTTGTTCAACAACTGATCTTGAAATCCTGCAGACATTGCTGCAACACAATTTGCAGCAAGAATCTGTTACATAATCAGGGACTTCACGGTTACAAAATCCACTGAAGATGTCTGTTTATCTATTCAAGGATACCCCACTCTGAATTCAGGCTCTGAGTATTTTTTTTGTGAAGTTTCTTCTGACTGTTGGATAAAATGTCATAATGTAAACATGGGTCGCAGATCTTTTCTGGTCTCTGGAGAGCAATACTGGGTCAATTCCTCCAAAACAAGTTACGTGGTCTTCAGCAAATATCTGTAGGTATTCGGTGGTAAGGTATGGATGAGCTCAGTGCACGTGATCCGGTGCAGTGAATCAATTGGCGGTTACTTTTTGTGATGACGAGTACTTCCACCTCACGGTCTTGGTTTGGTAAACGCTCAGCTTTCTACACAGGCAAAAAACGAGGCCCGTATAATATTGGAGGCAGCTCGACACGCAAGAAACTTGAAGAAAAGCGGTGCGCGCCGAATTTCGGAGGCAGAATACAAGAGGCGGATGGACGCACTCAAGCCAAAACTACAGAAAGTCATGAAACAGCAAACTATCTGCGAGGGCGATATTTGTTTTATTGGACGAAATTCTTGATATATCCCCACCCTCCCCGACGATCCCTACAGCTAAACGTCACAAGGCCGAGGATCATTCTACCTTCGCGTCTGCTGCCTATCTGTCAATTTGCGTGAAGAGGAAGAGGAATCTTCCGCCTCAAGTGACAGCGGCGATGATATCGAGATTGCCGATGAGGACTAGACATCCCCAGAGTTGCTTGAAGTGGAGGCTCATTTGGCAGAGGAAAATGTGGCTATCGACTCAATTGCTCAAGCTGAAGTGAGTGAAGGGTGGCCGGCAACGAGCGCGCATGGGCGGGCAACGAGCGCGGGGGCAGCGGGCAGCGAGCGCGGAGGGCGGCAAGGAGCGAGCGCCAGGGGAGCGAGCGCGGGGGCGGTGGGGAGCGAGCAAGGATGCGGGTAGCAGGCCCGAGGGTGCAGGGAGCGAACACAGAGCGAGCGCAAGGGCAGCGGAGAGCAAGCGCAAGGGCGGCAAAGAGAGAGCGCAAGGGGAGCGAGTGCAAGGGCGGCGGGGAGTGAGCGCGGGAGCCCCAGGCAACGAGCACGAGGGCGGTGGACAGCGAGCACGAGGGCGGCGGGCAGCGAGCACGAGGGTGCGGGCAGCAGGCGCGAGAGGCCGGGAAACGATCGCGCAGGAGTGGGATTGAGTACGGGAGCCAAGGAAGCCCGCGGTACACAATCAGTTGGTGTGGGAGCTATAATAACCAATTACAAAATCCCCAGACAGATTGATGGGCTGGGGACTCAAGGAAGAATGTTGTGGATGCTTGAGGAAGAGAATCAAGGCAGCCCGAGGCAAGGGACCGTTTTATTTGCGATGGCAGGGCGGAAGTGTGCCAGCCCAGCGCCAAGGCTTTGGTATCCGGAGCCGATAGAGGCCGGAAAGTCGAGGAAATGGTGGGAGCCAAGGAAGAAGAGCATGCTGGCGAAGGGACAGAGCAAGCAGGGGGGGCGGAGGCGGAAGGGAGCCCGTGCGGGTGGAGGGCGGAAGCAAGGCGGATGGTTGATGGGAACAAATTGATCACCCCGTTTGGAGTGGCTGTGGAGCGCCATCAATTGAGGCAGGGCGGCGGGGTCAGCGGTGGGCGCCATTCGGGCGAAGCATGTGCGTGGGCGGCAATTAAGGTGAGCTCATACATCAGATTCTCCTCTCATTAGAGGCGTTGATACATCAGCACTGTCCGCTGATCAGCGTACATCTGATATATTAAAGTGCTGCATACGCCTGCTCACTTTTCTCGGCCTCTGCCCTTACTTCCAAATGCCGACCCCCCTGATTCCTCCGATCTCTCTTCCCTCGTTGTCCTGTCCCTCCTCCCTTCGCTTCAGGGAGTTCCATCGATATCGACACATCCCGCCAGACCTGGGTAATGGTAAAATACAAGATTCTGTCTTCTAGGAAGATCTGCCATTGAAAGCTGCGTTAACATTGGCGCCCCTTTCGGGGAGGAGACGGACGACCTATAGGTGGCCATTGTAGGACGCAGCTTGCACGCGGTGCTGCTCTGTACTCTTCCGGCGCTGCCACCGTCCTCCTTGCACATGGCTTCCAACGACCTGCCGTATTCTTGGGCCGCTGCATTGACCTCTGCACCGTGATCGAAGAGGGGCCGAACAGTCTCTACGTGGCCATTGCGGTACAATGGGTTGTTGTATTCTCCACCCGTTGCATTGACGTCAGCGCCATTCTCGAGGAGGAGACGAGCGGTATCACCCATGTATTGGCTGTTGGCCGGTTCACAAGTTCAATATCTGGTGTAATGGTGAAAGATACCACTCAATTTTAATTCGAGGCACGCGAGTCATGCACTCTTTGATGTTTCTTGATCAGAGTATTCGTTCTGCATCTACGAGGGGGAGAAGCACAATTTACCCGTGTATTGGCCATTAGCTGGGTCGATAACATTACTTATTGCCACTGGGATGAGATGTTCAGGTGGTGCCAAGCTGTATGGGTGCTGCAACCAGGTTTCGCAAATTATGGCCCTGGTCAGCGCAAAAAGCCTAAAATTTTGTCAAACTCAACAAATTCTTTGGCTTCAACAGCAAAAGTCATTGATAAATGAACCCTCCACAGAAGCATCACGTCAGATTTTTCAGAATTGAACCAGCACCGAAGATGGTGCCTGCTGCTCCATCACTAAGTACGGCACGGAGGCCATTGCTTCCAATATAAGCACATGATGTAGTACGCATAGGATTTGCATAAGGCTGGACCTTCTACCCCTCTACATCATGGCTGGTCCTGATAACTCCCCATTTCAACGTGAGGGGAATAATTTTGATGGACTTGCACAAATTGAAAATCCAAGTCATCGTCGGCGACGTGTGCGATTTACGGGGGTTGGAACACATGAACGACTTTCTGTCCCTCGGAGGCTGTCATCTCCGCCACCTCCGTACACCTTGAACTGGGACCCGCAGACTATCCAGACACTTGTAGCCCAACTGGATAATCTTCAAGTTCAACTTCAAGGTACGTCGTTTCGGTGAAATTCTGGAAGTTGAACCTGCCTCAGACGTTTGTTTATAGATCAAGGCCATTTGTTAGCCGCCCTGGAAATGGAAACTGAGAAGCACATCAAGATTGCGGTCAAGAAAGAAGTGATCTCGCATCTATTGTTCTCCTTCATCCTCGCAGTGGGACTGGTTCTCGTACTTTTGAGATGTACATAAACGCACAAATTTCGACTGTGTAGTGCAAACCAAACCAAAATGGAAATTTAGATGTCAAAAAGGACTGAACGATCGGGAGCGGCTAAGTTTAAATCCTTCACGGCTCGATAGGCAACACAGGGTGCCTACTTTCAGGCAATTGGACGGTTAGAAGCCATTTCAAGGCGGATTTTCATGGCGTCTATCTGGGGTGATGGCCGGCGAAATTCCAGTGAGCCTCAGATTATTATTCAGTACCCTCGTTGGCTTCAGGAAGACTGAGAACTCTTTATACCAGCCCAAACAGTGCAGTAGAGCGGATCTCCTCCCGCGATGATCCGCTTAGGGTTTGGCATGCGCAGGGAGTGACCAGCTTTGATAGTATTTTCTCGTGTTAATGATGAGAAAATTTTGTTCAAACTGGAGGAGATGACAAACCCGTCCGGCTCAGTATTTTTTTGGTGCGTTCTACTCTAGATCATGGTAGTTTGATACAAGATCCCCCGCCCAAATCAGGATGGTTTGAGCGTCAATAATAGTCGCTTTGTTCTGAATAAAGAATTAGTCAAGTCACAGCACATTTCTGACAAGTGAATGCTCAACCTCATCGTCCAGCTTGATTGCTTATGCTAAAGAGTTTTCCATTTAAGTCAAAACTGGGTGAGCAAAAGAAAAGTCCGCCACCAATTTGGCCAGACGCGCGTAATATATTCAAAAAAGGCCGCACCGCGAGGATTTTTTGTTGAGGATTCACTTGTAGCATGTGTATGCGGTTTAACTTCCGGCTTTCGAATCATTCCCGCCACTACTCTTTATTTGACTTGACTTGTCCTCGACTTCGCTATCCTCAAGTCCGCCTACAGTGGTGCTCATTAAATGTGCACCGCAGTGTTTATCACATTGGGGCCACCTGGTGGCCAGCAATTTGTAGACATGAAATAGAGAGCTTTGCTGGCATCAATTAATTTTTTGTCTACTCAGACTTCAATTCTGCTCCTCCAAGCCCGACAGGCATGAGCCTGAGTCCTGACGCGCATACTACCGGATCAGACGATGCTCTGCAAGATGAATTCCACTGGGCGCCGCCTCGAATACGAATTGAACCTGACTCAGAGTCATTTGACGGATCTGACTCAGATTCGGACGAGGAGATTGTGAGGGCGGAGGATAGCGATGGGGAAGACTCTGACCAAGACCCTGATATATTCGGTTGGGACAGCTTCCGGTCCCCAGACGAAGGTCTTGCCGAATGGGAGACATTAGGAGCAGCATATGAAGCAGAGGCAGCGACCGGTGCGTAAAACATATTTTAGTCTCGCATGAGTCCAAGTTAGCGCGGAGATTGGGTGAATACGATCTCGCAATTTGCCGCGCATTTGCCTACAAGGTCCAGACAAATACTATCG
Organism: Mycena olivaceomarginata; assembly: GCA_029378375.1. Taxonomy (NCBI): domain Eukaryota; kingdom Fungi; phylum Basidiomycota; class Agaricomycetes; order Agaricales; family Mycenaceae; genus Mycena; species Mycena olivaceomarginata. The sequence goes on along the minus strand of JARKIC010000751.1, from coordinate 175,520 downwards.
ACCGGGCCTTCAAGAAACTACCCCACGCATTCCCTCAGAACCCTCCACTCCCCAAACTCGATGCCCTTCGCTCGCGAATCAACTTCCTGGCTGGCTTTAAGCCGCAGGTGTACGATTGCTGCTTCAACTCGTGTGTTTGCTATGTCGGGCCTCATGCGAGCCTCGATAAATGCCCGTATTGTACCGAGGATAGACGTCGAGCCAACGGCAAGCCCCGCAAATAATTCACTTATATCCCCGTCATTCCACGGCTTGTGGCTTTTGCTGCTAATCGCGAGATCGCAGAGAAGCACCAATATCGCGCAAAGCACGAGCATGAGCCCTTCGACCCGTACCCCTTTCTGACGGGTCGACGGCTCGTCACGACGGGTCGGCATCCGTCCGATGAAGGCTGGGACACCTCCATGGTGCCTTAGAAGGGCTGATAGTTAGTGAGATATTATGCACCCTAGCGACCTCGGTTTGGCCAAACCATGGGTCAAATAGCTATAATATTATACCCCTTGGAGCTCAATTTGGCCCATCGTGGTCATAATATCATGCTGCCTAGGTGCCTGAGTTGGGCTGAGCAGGGGTGAAATATTATGCAGCCACAGATCGTGCTTCAGCTGAACCACAGATTAAATGGCCATAATATTTAATAACTCGAGTATGAATTAAGACAGTCGAAATTTATCTGTCCGTGCATCGGCGATCGGTGGTCACAGTACGGGCGGATCACCGGTTCAGCCAATCCACGCCAGTCCCTAGGGCTCAGCACTCGTGTGCAGTTATCTGCCATGCATCCATTGCTCTGCAAATACAGCTTCTAAAAGTTTAAAATATTTGAGAAGCAGTGGCTTGGCAGCAACCCCTACTCGACTATCCCACAGCAGCTCCATATTTCGCCGCCATGCCGTGATCGATGGGCATTTGCCTACGTCTCCCGCCGCTTCACCTGAAGTGCCAAAAAAAGTTGTCAGCCCTTCAATTCGATTGGAATGGATCAAGAATAACTGGTCCTCCATCGATCAGGAAAAGGCGAAACAAGCCATATTCAATCCCCACCACAGTGTTTTGCCACCATATACTGACCTACGAAGCTCGAATCCTATCGAGATCAGCATGCCCTATGTCCGGTTCCAGCAGTCCGGGCGGTTCGCAGGATTCCCGCCAGTCATCCCGATCTCGTGGTTCGGTAGCCCCGGCTTGGCTTTGGCTTTAGTACACGTTTTTTTGAGTCACGTTTTATGAATACAATTTTTTATTCTATTGATGCATCTGGCGGCAAGATCATTTGTCTTTCCTTTTTAGGAAATTCCCATCAATTTTCGCTCTGTACCCTCGGCAGCTTTTTCCCCGAATGCCGAACCTGAACTTCGGTTCGGTTCATGCATTTTCCTCAGGTTCAGGTTCATAGTGTTCGGTTCGGCGTTCAACGGCGTTCGAACGCATGAACCGAATTTTTTTTCGGCTTGAGCGCAGCACAGAGGAAAAAATGTATTCTACGTATTGACCTAATCATCAGAGCTCATCATTGAAGTCGTCTAAATCAAAGCCCTGCTCCACAAGCTCCGCAATGAGCGCATCCATACGTTTCCCGGCACTCTCTGAAGCACTGATGTGACCATTCCGGTATGCACTCTTCAACAATTGGAGCGTCTCAAATACCTTTATACTCAACCTGTTACGGAGTCGTGTACCAAATTCATTTCATTTCCATTGAATACTGAAATAGAAGAACAAGAAGAACAAACATATTGTATCAAAACAATACTTTACAACCATATATGAAAATGAAAACTAAATTTAATAATATAATAATCAAATTACATAATTACAGTTTTGTCAAAGGTATCATTGAAGGAATTTCTATTCCTACACTACCTGAAAAGATTCAAACTTTTTCACTCGCATCCTTTTGTACGACTTTGTAGAGTTATAGGTGCTATATCATTTTTATTAGTTATAAGTAAATTATATTTAGAATTACCTGATGATTTACATTTTTTTCTTGTTGTTATAGCTAGTATCCAGCAGACGTAGAAAATTGAAGCGTAAATGCCGTCAAAACAAAAATAAAGCGCGCAGCATATCAAAATCACGGGGCCTTGCGAGCCTTGGAGCTGTCGACACTCTCACCTGAGTCATCGCGAGAGATAGGCTTGCATCCTCTCTGACAAAACGCTATCCGATGGGGCTCGCGGATTGTCCAGCAGTCTGCTCAGGGCTGCCCTTGGGGAGGCCGATTCATCCTTTCTTTCTATGTACTATGCATCCGACATACACCCAGATTCACCTGTCTCAGACGACAAATATGGGCAAAATGCGGCCAACGCCCTGTGACGATAGTCCGGCTATGTGAATGCACCTCCAACAATCACACAGACATTTTAACCCCCGGCAAACTATGTTGTGGAATATTTGCTGAATTTTCTGGCTGTGCACACATTTTACCTCTTCCCAGTAGAGAAGTAGAATGAGTGTTCACTTTCTGGTTGAATCATACTCGGGCCAGGTGAATGCACCCTCCAACAAGGGCACAGACATTTTAACCACCAGCGAACCTCTGGAATATTTGCCGAATTTTCTGGCTGTGCACATGCTTTACCTCTTCCCGGTGGAGAAGTGGAATGAGTGTTCATTTTCTCCAAGATTAATAGTCTGGCTAATTGAATGCATCCTCCAACATGCATACAGAAAATTTAACCCCCAGCGAACCATGCTGTGGAATATTTTTTGAATTTTGTGGCTGTGCACATATTTTATCCCTTCCTGGTGTAGAAGTGGAATGAGTGTTGATTTTCTGGTCAATTCATGGTCCGACTGGGTTAATGCATCCTTCCAACATGTGCACAGAAAATTTAACCCCCGGCGAACCATGTTATGAACTATTTTTTGAATTTTGTGGCCATGCACATATTTTATCCCTTCCTGTGTCAGACTCCTTATACTCCTCATCATCAAAAGTAAATACTAATCAGCTGCTACAAGCCAAAATATGTAGTATTTTTTGAACTGAGGCACATGAACCTGATCATTAGGATGTATGGCCGCCCTCTGTGGCAATTACTGCCTCAGAAATGGCTGGCATTTGGGCAATAAATTGATTGATTACCAGGCAATTGATTTTGTGCCAAATGCTAAAATTCAATGTTCACAACATTGTCCCCTTGCAAAGCGAGCATCCTAAGGTGTGCTTATACATCCTGAAAACATACCAGAAAAGCTTTAGATGTTGAATGTTGCTGAATATGTGGCAGAAAGGCCATGGCTTTGGGGATCGGTACGGGCCACATTCTGCTCAGGACTGAACAACCACGTTTTGGTAAGTTGAGTGCCGCATTGGGATCAGAGGTGTTGGAACACCTTTGAGGCATATACTACTATTTGTGATGCATAATTGATGCCTTGCCCACCCAGAACTGACCGTATTGTTGTGTTTCTCATGTGCGGTACTCTTTCCATCCCCAGCGCTCAGACTGGTTATTCTGTGGTGTAATGGGCAAGATAAATCTTATCAGGGCAGAGGGGATGGCAGAGTGCATGCCACAACATTGATTTGACTTTGAAATGGCTTCTTGTATTTTATTTCTGGTGTTTTTGGCCAGTCCAGTCACACTTGCCTTGATCTCAGGCTGTTCAGCCGATGTTGTGATGGCTCTGCACAACCCAATGAAGTGATTGTTGGGGGAGACTTTGGTAGGTTTTAGACAGTACCCCAGGGCATATGTGGATGAGAAGGATTTAAGATTTACCCATGGGTTACAAGGTAATGAGACAATTAGTATTTACTTTTGATGATGAGGAGTAAATTAAGGCGTCCACTTGCCTTTTTCGGAGGTGCAGACTTTATATCCGGTCAATGATTGATGATCGAGCACCCGAAATGCCGAAGAAACGGGGGGAGGCCAATATTAAGAAAATCAAAGAATGCGAAGTTGTGGTGTGAAGCCGTAGTTCCCACGGTTTCGATCCGTTCTTTGTACCTCGGAGTCTGGTACTTTGCAGTCGCTCCAGTTATCATTTGGACCAGTCACTGTTCTGTCGTTCAAGTCTTGTTCATTGCTGCATTCGCTTTCATCCAGAAAGGAAGAACAACAGCCGTATATTGTTGGGTGTAGGAAAACAGGAGCGGTGGTCAAATCCGTAACCACTGCTGCCCAGGCCGTAGGGCGAAGGGGATGCAAAGAAGCGTCTTTTATAACATCCTAAGGGGACGGTTATCCCCGTAGCAATGGGGATGGCCTAATGATCACTTGGAAAGAACAAACCAATCAGTGATTTGTTCAAGATCAAATGAGAGCAATGATGAGAGACTGATTGAATCCTCCTTGGGGTTAGCTATGCCCCTCAGATTCGAGATACGCTCTGATAGATCGAGAACAGCAACAACCAATAAAACATGAACTTTCCTGTGCCAATTGTTTACGAACGTGATGACCAGGTCATGTACCTGGAAAATAAATCAGGGATGTTCGTTCAAGGAAGGAAGTTCAAAGAAGTGGAGACAAGTCAACGAAATCTTGTGCTATGCCCTCAGATCCATGAATGCCCAAATGGAGAGAAAACGAAAGCATTACTGGCTGGGGTGACTGAGCGGATGCGGGGAGGTGGTCATGGATGGGAATGCCACTCCGATTGGGTGGGGCATCGATGAGGAATGATGCCCTGCGGGGGATGCAAAAAATGTCCAGATGCGAAAAAATCCCGTTTTGTGTCAGGACCCGGGGCTCTTTGGGCTTGGATTTTTTCATGGAGCCCCTGCGAGGTATATAAATAATTTAGTGCATCAAAGACTTGGAATTGAACCCATTGTGGGTGGGCAAAAAAAAACAAAATGGCCAAAAATGGCTAAATCCCATTGACACCAGCCAAGAGTTGTAAATTCTGAGGAAAGTAATTACAGAGCTGAAAGAGCATATATATACATATGCGGGACAACGGAAGCCGATAGGGTGTCTCGCCTGCATAGACCGTGTTTGGCGCGTCAAACACTTCTTCTGAACTGGGAGTGATGATTGCCAATCTTAAAGCTTTGAAACTGGTCCTGCTCGGATCTGTTGGGATTGGCCGGTATCGGCTTCCAACGCTGAGATCTGCTGGAATTGGTAACAAACACTTCGAGCTCAATAAAATTACGACGAGGCCTCCTTAGAATGTTCTTTGCACTGTCCACTCTTTTGAAATCCATTGCTTCAGCGCATTTGAAATTTTTTGATTCTTTTCAAAGCCACCTGGCGTGAGTGGAGTTTGAAAGACTTCTCTGCTTCTTCTCACATCCGTGACCTGGCCCGCCGAATCCTTTTGCGCGTCGCCTTCTTCCTCTAGCCCTCCTCCGCACCCACAGTCCATCGCCTCCAATCTCACAGCTTTGACGTGGCGCGTGGGATTCTGCCGAAGATATATATATAGGCCTGACTATTTCCCCTCTGTGTATGACGATTTGGCCTCTGCCTTCCTCCCTCTGATACCGAAGTTCAATCCTTCGAAAACTGTATCGATGCCTTAGAGGCGTCGACTAGCAAACAAAATCCCCCATTTTCGCTCTCTACGGTTGCCTAGCAGAAACACCGAAGCACCAGTGGGCAAAATTCTTCCCATAGCCAAAGCAATCGGGCTATCACAATACGAAATGACCTAAGTCCCCGCAAATGAGTATCTCGCATAGTTTGGTGTAAATACGGAGAATTTGCGCACGCATATTGAAAAAAGAAACATAGAATTCACAATATGGAAGACATACAGCCAGCTAATGTACGAAGTGCAGATCCAAACCAACAAACCAAGTCAGGAGAAATATGTTTCGGAATAAAAAGATGGGTAAGATTTGAGCCCGGACAGGAAGAAAAATGGGATTTCAAGTGGCAAAGTTCCTTAGCTCGCCATCCTGATCCAAAAGAGGAGATCTCCCATCTAAAAATATGCAGCTGTACTTGTTGCACTATCCACCCTGAGTGCTGTGCCGTAGTAGCCACCCTCGGCATTGAAGTCGGCGCCCTTCTCGAGCAGCGCCACGACGATCGCGTCATGTCCCCAGGCGGATGCAGCCTGCAGCGCGGTGCTGTCTTTTTTGGTCTACAGCTCCCAACCACTACAGAGCACCCACACAAGTCTACCAACAGCTAGCAGGTATCCCATACAATGCTACTGACCGCTACCAGGTGTCACATACAAAGCTACTGATCGCTACCAAGCTCTCCTGGACCGGGGGTAGCTACTCTGGGGATGAGATGGGGCAGCAGGTGAACCAGTGGCGAAAGTGTGAGTGTCATATATGTTCAGTACCTACATATATTCAACAACTAACACCCTTAGGCGCCGGATTAATGCTGATTTCCGTGGATGCGCTTCGCAGCTAGTAAATCTGCCAATCCAAAAATAATGGCACAATGTTCTTTTCGAAATCCCGGTTGAACAACAGGATGCATTTCCAGTACAGAGTAGGGATGACCTAATACCACCATTAAGCTCTGAAACAGGGAGGGGCAGACCTGGAGGCATAATATGATATTGATTACGAATACTGATGTAATACTCGTATGTAGTCGTTCTTTTCATCAATCGAACGCGGCTCAAACATCGACTCAATTTACTTGTTCCCAAATTTTCGAACAACGGGCAATAGTGGCTGTGTTGAAGGCCTTTCTAATGAATTTCAGTGAACAAGGCTACATTTTTTGTGATACATTTAGTGGCTGTGGTGCGGTTGCCATAAGTGTTGGCACCTATTAATTTGTTTTTTTTGAGACAAGTACATCACATTTTGATTCAAACCAAAATGTCACTGGGATGGATATGATGCCTGCAAGGACTCGTCATACTGCACGGATCAAACTGAAAGTGATGCGCCATCAGGATCGGCCCAAACTTGATGTGCAAAATGACACACACTTCCTGGCCCCCATAATCACAGGGTCAAGACCTAATGTCACCAAAATATAGACCTTGACTATTAAACACATCTTACATGGTAAAATGAACCAAAGTGATACACCAACGGTTGACAGCGTCAGTTAAGGAATTTCCTTATTTGGCTAAAAACGATGGCGTATCAGTAATACTTGACGGCATCAGCACTGTTATCATACTTTTTGAACATCTTTGATTATCCTCCTGTGTTTTTCCAAGGTGAATTGTCCTCTCCTCGGCTAAAAACAGCGAAATGAACCCTTATTCATTGTCATACGCCAAGACTTATTTCGACCGCAAGTAACGTAACGGAAACTGAACCTGACGTGGGTGCGATTCTCGGCCTACACGGTCGGAGTTATGCACAGCATTAGCGATAAACATCTAAAGTGCCCTTTTTCTTCACTTGGACTTTTGTTCCTCTATACTCGACCCCGATGAGTATGCGCGCTTGTAATATGGAGTGTTATACCGCCGGTCCTCCAACCTTCGGCATGTTCCCCCAACTTTTCTTTCCCCAGGACTTTCTAGTTGTGGAGCCCTCTCCTCAGCCCCAGCCAAAATGGTGAGCATCATTGCCCCTGAGCGCGCCTGAGATGTTTCCCTTGCCAGTACTATGACGCTCGGAGCCGATATCATGATCACCACAAGTCGCATGTCGAGGACCAGTGGACCCCACCCTGCACCGACTATAACTTCAGCTACCAGCCTCAGGCAATGCCGACCGCGATGCCCCCCCAATGCCTTTCATCAGAGCTCCAGCCTATCCGACGCCGGGGAATACCTACGGCAAAATTTGAATCTCCCAGGCGTAATCCCCGATTTATGGTGTCTTCCAGAACCCGCGGGTGGGGTAAAGCCGACCATATATGCTTATCAAGCTCGCGATATATGGTAGCCCAAAGAAGAGGTTGACCCTGCAAGAAATATACCAGGAACTTGCCACCCGATTTCAGTGGTTCCGGGAGAATCAGCACGACCAGGCGTGGAAGGTCGTGCTGTGGCCATTGTGATGGGGGACGCGGGACGTTCTCGTAAAGCCAGGGCTCGGAAAACCGGAAAGAGGGCGTGTAGTCCGGCAGCGGGGCGTCGACAGTGGACTGTGGGGCTGTGGGAGCGGCGCGAACAGTGTGGATGGTAGGGGGGATAGTGGGTGATGGGATAGGAACGTGATGCGCGGCCGGCAGATGAGCATGAGGGGCCAGGGGTTGTGAGGTTTGAATTACAACTAATGTCGGAATCGAAGGTGCGAACGAAATTTTGCTGTTTTGAGATGTTTTCACAAAATTCCCAGCATCTCAGTCGGTTCTTCACCGATTCACATGAAAACTATTCAGATAGATATGCTCGGCTAATTCATGCGCAATTAGTGACTGAGAGGGATTCACGAAAATATGAGGTATTGGTTCATATTTTGAAACGTTGAGTCTCAAAAATATGAACCAGAAATTGCCCTCTGGAAAGGGAAATAATACCTCTCGGTGATTATCAAGATGCTCAATTTCTTCTGGGTAAAATTCCCTGTAATTTGACCAGGGACTTCCTCAGGAGGCAAGTCGTTATCTAAGAACCTCACAGAATTTGTGAAATTTGTGGCGGAGCACACAGGTCAGTCAAATTCAATTCAATATACATGAAGCGCAGTTTTCGATTGAAAGCAAAGGCCAAGAGCGGATAATTATTGATTGTATTATTGTTCCTGGGAGTAAGGTGTAAGTGTGCCTGCCGTCCGCACTAAGTCCAAAAAGACACTCTTCGGACAACTCATTCCTTCAGCTGGTGCTGGTGGCTAATTTTTTGTAACCGTTTAACCGTTTAGTTTCCATTCATCTATCTTTTATAGAACACCATAAACTAACGAAAGTTTTAAAACGGTTTTTATCGTGTAAAACGTTTAAGGTTATAAACGAAAGCAATTGGAGCCTTACGTCCAGGCCAATTTCCTGTTTGGGAATGGCGCAACAAAAAAAACAGCGCATCAGATATGATATATGATGGTACATGGATGTGCCCCGTCGTATATGTACGTGTCGCTGTTGTACAATCCTTCTCGAACATGCGATCCTAATTCACTTGCAAGCAAATGAGGATTTGATTTCACGTGCAACTATCGGGACGGGAAACAGGCAACAGGACAGTCGACCGATGGCAACCGTGGCCTCCGCGTTGGTATATATGACCGTCAATGTTGCAGTGCTCAGTCCATTGGCTGCGCCAATCATAAGCTTTCAGAATGGTCAGTATCCTTCAGTTTGTCTTTTTGCTCATCTTGTCGGTGCAATCACTACCCACTCCAGATATTTCATTGGATTGTGAGTCTTACATATATATGCACGCCTGGCAGATGCATTCACCCAGCTGGACTATGAATCAACCAGAAAATAAACACTCATTCTACTTCTGCACCGGGAAGGGATAAAATATGTGCACAGCCTCAAAATTCAAAAAAATATTTCATAGGGTGATTCTCCGGGGGTTAAATTTGCTGTTCGTGTGCTGGCAGATGCATTCACCCAGCTGGACTATGAACCAACCAGAAAATGAGCACTCATTCTAATTCTGCACTGGGAAGGGATAAAATGTGTGCACAGCCACAAAATTCAGAAAATATTCTACAACATGGTTCACCGGGGGTTAAATTTTCTGTCCGCATGTTGGAAGGTCACATTTGCCAATCGTCCGTGATGAAATACTTCGAATTTCCTTGCCACAATGCTTTAATTCTTGGACATTATAGGTGAAGTGTCTTGACCAAATATGCTACCACACAGTACCCATTTGATTAATACCCACTGACAAAAATGCCATGAAATGAACATAGATTGGTCATTTTTTCAGGTGCAAATAGTCATTTTGGTGTTATTGCCGGTGGACATGAAGACAGAGGGTGGCAGTATTGGCAACAGGAAAGACCCGCTTGCATACCCAAGGTGTGTTTCGTCCAAAGTGGTGTTGTGTTGTCCCGATGTGTGCCAAGGCGTGCAATAACCAGTGAGCAACAATGCGAACAAAGATGAACAACAGGGCGAACAACTTCTGCCTTTGACCACCGTTGCCGAGAGAAACAATAGATTCAAGCCAAGGAATTGGTGGGACAATGTAGCAGCGAGCACCAGAAAATGTGTGGAGGGGCCAGGGGAGCAGAGGGAGCGGCGCGTTGATGCATTCAAAAACAGCGTGGAGTCACGGCTGAGCCAGGCTCAAGCCGAGTAATATACCCTCAACTAGCAAAGCCACTGGCGGCCACCGCTGGCCACCAGTGGTTACTGGTGGCCATTGGTGGCCATCGGTAGATGGTGATTGGCGGTGTTCTTCATCGTGATTCAGTACGTCGGACTGATCTGCATCAACACGGGTGTCCACTGCGCTAATTACCGCTCAACTCCAGTGAATTTCGTCAGAGACCATTGGATTTGGCCGGGATCTTCAAGGTTTCATGACTCAGAGCATAATTTAATAGACGTTTGGGATTGAATGTAACCAAGAAAGCTACGGACATGACGGAGCGGAAAAAATGCCAGGATCAAGTCACCAGATAAGTCTGTATTTACCTCTGAATTATTGGGCTCATAATTCCCTTAAAGGTGCCAACAACCGCCGTGTGGACAGGAGCTGATATGTATTGTGTTGTTCACTTCACCTAGATTCCCCATGCCTTTCAGCAAATCTTATCCGCAGAGAAGACTCCGACCCTGGGCTATGCTCTCCCAGCCTTCGAGGCTATGGCCAGCAAGTGGGAGCAGCTGAAGAACGACAGGCCCGAGCTCGAACATCATCCAAAAGGGTCTTGACAAGTTGGGATCATATGAAGAACGGCTCGAGCGCGTGCCGGGGTACATTTTGGCTATGCGTTTGAATGGTTTAATTCACATTTTGAACCACATGCCCCGAAATGGCATTCTGAATCACATGCTTCGTAATGCCATTTCAAACACTATTGAATGGTTTAATTCGCATTTTGAACCACATGCCCCGAAATGGCATTCTGAATCACATGCTTCGTAATGCCATTTTAAACACTATTGAATGATTTAAATCGGGTTCACAGATAGCCCACGCACCCTTGGATACTCTGCCTAAAATACAATCAACTGGCTGGCCTCTGGGAGCTTGGTAGACGAAACTTGGGCCGAAATGGTGTTCATTTAGTCACACATGCACGAAGAGCTCTAGACAAAACACAAAGACAACAAGGTCAGGAATGAATGTTCATTGTTTGAGAGATTTCAAGCCTCTGATAAGGACAGGGTCAGTAATATGAAAAACAACCAATTCCGATGCGGCACGACTCTGTTGAATATTGTATCTGCGCCAGACCGGTTCGAGTTAAGTGAGCTCTTGCGTCTGATACTTGTCATTCCGTGTATGTATGTGCCTGAATGCGGTGGTAGCCTGGCTGAAACGTCCAGTTACTCGTCCTCCACAAAAATAACCGGAAATTTGGTTTTAATTACATCTGACCTAAATTCTGCTCATCATTATGGCTATATTCTTCATCGAATTTATTTAATATAATTATGACATTTGAACCTAAGTGAAATACCTCATAGTGAGTACATTACTAAATTTTGAAATTGATCGAGAATTGATGGTATTTTCCCTGTGGGTATTGTCTTGATGGTAGTTCTGGATCTCCTAGTACCTGATAATTAGCATTAGGTATGTTAGAACACACACACAAAATATAAAGGGCAGAAGGGCCTCCTCGATGCCTCCATGAGCGAAATAAAAGCGGGGAAAAATCACCGCCCTAATCAAAAAATGATTTCATCTCCAATTTTCACAGCAATGAAAGCAAAGTAGAGCCAGTTTTTTTGTTGGAAATACTAAGGTATGTCCCTTCTCTAATTCTAGATGAAAAATCTCCTGAGAGTTACTGCATACTCTGAGGGCACATGTATTCCGGTTAATTTTGTGGATGACGAGTAGATAAAAACGACTCTTCTTCATACTTGTGTACTGGTGTACAGAACAACATTAAAACCTGTGACGAAGTCTCGACAACAGCCGACTAAAATTAGACTCGTACCTCGTTCCTCGAAGCTAAGGGCGTGGTTTGAATACACAGTGCAGTGCGAGGTTCAGAGGTAATAAAGGCCGCAATTCGCCTGGTTGCGACCTCAATGGCCCGGAACTCGGCATGTACAACCTCGATCCCCCAGTGCCCGAACAGAGGTCGAAACTGGAAGGTTGCAACCTCGATGCCCCCGGACCCAAAGAGACAACGTGGAATATAATGACAAGAGGATAGAGCTGGGGGTGCCAAAGTCTACCTATGTACACATATTGAAAGTTAGAATCCGTTCAATAATATGCTCTGGGTTGCTGTATAGTTTCTTGGGTTTCAGTTATTTCATACCAGTGCGCCGCAAGGTAGGTCCAGACCTGCCAGGTGATGCCTCATCGATCCAAAAAGTCAATATTTCGAAGACTTACCCGCACCGAATTCGAACTTCGCGCATTTGGAACGTCTTGCGGTGATCGGTGCTGATTAACTTCCCGGAGCCTAAGCAAGTAATGTCTGGCCCTAGAATAAATCCTTTTTAGATACTGAAGAAGACCAAAGACAAATTACGTCTCGATGTTGTACATGTCGGGGACTCAGAGGGTGCGGATGAATGTGTGTACTCCCTGTGCGCTCAAGGTCGGCGCTGATTAAATACCTGTTCAGCAAATTGATCGTTCCATGACGGAAGTTGTACTCACCTCTGCGGTGCGGGGTGTGAAGGAACAGATTATACAGACAAAATATAAAGGAAAAAATGTATCATAAGGGTAAGAGCTCGTTCGGTAAAAGATGCAGATGCAGATGCTGTCCAGAATTCCCTTTTGTAGTAATCGTGAGAAGATGCAAATGATCTGACAATTCCTGCGTGATTCAGCGTGACAGCAAATAATTCTACTCACACGACGCGTGAAAATGTGTTCTATGCCGCCTACTTCTGGCACATTATTCGTCTTGCAGCCGTCCTCTATCCCACTCCGCTATACTGGAAACAGGACTATCATACCTCTGCCTTGAGCGGAAGGGCTTGGGTCGATGAGCTGATTGTAGGACATTCGGACAGGATTAAATCGGAGCTCGGAATGAGAGTACAGTATAGTAGGGTTCCTTGGATACCCACTTTGATGTTTCTGATGCCAAGTCCGCAATGCAAAGAAATTAAATCTGGATTTAAGTTTGTACATACTAGAACTTATAATGAGCTATACTGCCTCGAAATTTCACAATTTAAGTGTGTAGAATGTAGCCAGATAAAAAAATTGATGTCAACGGCCGAACAGTCACACATCGGGTTCCTTGGATAGCATGATGTCACACATCATCATTCTGCCCCATCGGCTCCTGTGGGTTGACTTTTGGCGGCTATTCCCGTAGCAGTCGGATTCAGGGCGGGATAGGTCAGATTTGCGTGGGAGACCGGACAGCGGCGCGGCTGGGCGCGGACAGAAGAAGGACGATCACTTGTCAACAAATGTATCACGTGCCCACGAAGGTGTCACGTCTTTTGTGTGCGCGATCTCATTTTAGATGCATCAATCTCGGCCGGATTGCCCAATTTTTTAGAGGAGATTGCAGCCAAGAAGTTTGACCTTAATAAGGGAAATAGTTCAAGTCAATAGTGGCCCGATTAATGGACAATCAACGAGAAGGAAAGTGATTGATGACCCGATTAGGCAATGAATTAGACCAAACGACCTTTTCTTCCAGCACCGACACGTCTATGCGCTTGAAATTAATTCAGAACACGAGGCTTCGATATAGGATGTATTTCGTAACAAAATTTTAACCTGGGATGACGCTCGGGAGTTTTTAAAAAAATAATACCCAAGGATGTCTCTCTATCCAAGGAACCCTACTATACTGTATATGTCTGTATCAGTCTTGTGGCCCAGCTTCAGCTTCGGACGGGATTGACGGACGAGCGGCATATCACGCTCGAAGAACAGGTGGCAATCTTTCTGTATACCTGTGTGACTGGACTGTCCATTCGCCACGTTGGCGAGCATTTCCAACGCTCCAACGAGACCATATCAAAGTAACTTTCATCCTCCCTTTAACTGAATTCATCTAACATTTGTCAAGGTACTTTCGGCGAGTTCTATTCGCTATCACATCTCCCGCATTTTACAACCACTACATATGGCTTCCATTACCGAACAACCCCACCCTAGAGCCCATCCGATCCAATCCCAAGTTCTACCCCTTTTTTGAGGACCCTGTTGGATCGATGGATGGCACCCACATCAACTCTTGTCCATCTGCACAGATAGACATGCATCTCGCAATTGAAAAGGAGGAGTATCCATGAATTGTCTGGCATGCTGCTCACAGGATATGCTCTTCCAATACATGCTCAGTGGTTGGGAAGGGTCCATGGACGATGCAGCACTCTTCATTGATGCCCGTTTGCATGATCTTGCTATTCCTCCGGGAAATTATTATTTGGCGGATGCTGGCCTTGGGAGCTGCGACGTGACCCTTGTTCACATCCGTTCTTTGCGTTACCATCTAGCGGAATGGGGCCGTTCTGGTGTTTGGTATGCACTCGCTTCGTCTTTGTCGTTGTCCGCACAAGCAATAATTAATTTATCACAGGCCTATGAATTCTCAAGAGCTTTCCAATCTCCGTCATGCATCTGCCCGAAACGTGGTTGAGCGCATATTCTGTGTGCTCAAAGGTAAATGGGGCATTCTTACCCGCCCCTCAGAGTACAGCATGGATATTCAAACTCGTGTTCCACCAGCAATGGCCGCACTTGGCATTTCATTCATAAAAACGACACTCAAGAATGGCTTGAACACGATACCGTTGACCCGAACCCAGGACTGCGCGACGAGGAACAGAACGACAATGTCGGCGAGCTAGCGACAGGCCCTGCTGATGATGCTGAAAAGGGTGCGATACCATTATACGTGTCTGCCTTCAAAATGTCCCGCCGCAGAATATTGCTCATTATTACCATCTCATCATCACACGGTAGTGCTGGGCGTCAGAGGCGATAAGTTTGAGGCAAGATCCGTGCACTCCTGTCGTGAAAATAAGTCCTCGATGGCATTCTCTCACGAAAGACTTTGATGCATTCACTCTGTCGAACTTGAAGATTGCCGGCCCTTGCTTGCACCCCGCTCCGCAGACAGCATACGCACCCTTCCCCGAGGATTCCAAACTGTAAGGTAGGGGCCGTGAGAATCCCGCACCTTATGTAATCAGCCATCAAAAAGTTCCCACGGCCAACGGCATGGCTTCAGAAACTTTTTTTTTTTCAAATCCGGCTGGGATGCTCAGGAAAAATACAAAATATATTCTGGGACATAATATGTACATTAGTAGGCTGCAGCTGCCTTTATCTCAGCAATCATTGAGGGGGGCAGCATGCGATGGCCCCTGAACTTGCGGTTGATATGAATCAAGTCACCACCAGTCAATCCATGTGCATATGCCGAAATAAACCGGGCTGCACGGTTAGCAAATCTGTAATCCCAGATAGGTTAATGAAGTAGTTGGTCATTGAGTTTGATTGAATTTACCTGATGATAGACAACTTTGGGACCTCATCTAAGGATTTCTTCATGTTCTTCTCCATCTCATCGATGTTGGCAGTTCTTGCCGAGGTGCGATGACGAAATTTGGCTGCCCCCCAGTACATTTCAATGAAGTTCAATTCACAGTGATACTTGGGATAGAAGTCACAAATGTGACCACGGCTTCCCACTAGTTCTTCAAGTTCAGACTTTTGGTTTACAAAATCAGGTTGACAGAAGAGGAGTCTGCGGCAACAGCAGTCAGTGCTGCCTTCTTTGCATTTAAATCCTGGGCACTGAGCACGCAATCCATCCCGCCAGAGTCCACGCTCACGGATGATCACTTCCATCCCTTTGAACCACCCTGGCATTGTTGGATGATTATTATTGAAATAAAATGATTGTGTCTCTCCATTTGGCATGGTGCCATTTCTCATTCGAGTTCCTGTCTGGAGTTTGGGGTTTTTGACCATGTAACGGGCAGAGAGTGCATTATCAGCTCGTTTGCGATGGCTCGGAGCATTATCAAACAGAAACAGGCCTGTAGCCCGACCATTGGTTTTTGCTTCGAACATGTCAATTGCTTTATTGACCTGTGTGAGTAGGTCTTCAGATGTGAAATATCCATCTCGGTTTTTCCCTGCACGGAAAAAGAGTCTTGCTTCTCTGAAATAGTCATTGAATCAGCAAATGTTTGCACAAAATGTGAAGAACTCAACTGGTCACCATTAGTGAGTCGTCCCCATTCAAGTGTTAAAAAGTCAGACACCATAATTGATTCCCCTTCACCCTTTTGTTGGGGCTTGTTCTTCCCAGTTTTACTGATCCACCCATCTTTACGGCGATCATTGGCATAGAATGTAGACTCATCATGAGTGACAAGGATGAGTTTGAATGGTTGCCCCTTGTATCTTCCTTGAAGCACATGAAAAAGCCTCCAGTTCAGTTTCATCTGTTATTTCAGGTGCTACAAGAATTTCTTCATCAAGATCCAGCTCTTGCTCCAAAATGTCTTCACAATCCAGATCAGGCAGCTCATTGCCCAAGTTGAAGTCCCAGTTGTCATCATCATCTAGTTCAGAGTGAAAATGGTCATGGAAGTCATCACTGTGCTGAGTATTGTTCTCGGAGGTCTGCCTGATATCATCCTCATCAGGCACCTCTTCCACAGTGGCTTTGCGAGCCTTCTGGAGGTTGTTCTGTCGTGCCCTGCGAGCTTTGCTAGCCTTAGGCATGTCTATGGCTGCAGATAGATGAGGGGAAGAGCAGAGAAGTGAGAATACCATGTGGTAACCATGCGGAAGGGGCATGGCATGAGCGGGCCGGATGGCGGGCCGGTCATCGGTCCGATAGCCGGGTGGCTGTGCAGCGGCCATCCCCGCACTGCGCACATCTTTGAAAATGCTCAGGGAGCTGTAAAAAGTGTTCTGGAACTCAAAAAAAATTGAAAAAATTGTTTGCCTCTCTACTCTGCCAATTTTTTTTTATACCTGAGTTTGGTCAATAGGAACTGTGCATAATGACTCTAAGAATGATTCCTATTGCTCAGAATTCCCCTAACTATTAATGGTGCTAAGCAGTGACACCCACAAGTTGCGACTGATGGCTGATTACATAAGGGTGTTGGATTCCCACGGCCCCTACCTTATGTCAGATTCCAACCGCTATTTGCAGTAAAAAAAAAAAATGTCGATGGCACGTTCCATCCCTCTTTCCTGGTCAAATGCAGAGATGGGGCTGGTCAATGGCGCTGTCTTGAGCTAATGTCAACTGAACAATTACTTCCTCCATTGAATTACGCCTTACACCGAGTACGGGCAAATTTTGGACCTCAAGTCACTAAATGCCTGGGATGGGCTCGTGTAGAACATCTTTGGATGACATCTTTTGATTCCGATGTAGCAGACTGCAGGGAGGAGCTAGAGAAGATGGATAGATGAGTAAGGTCAGAGTGAAGGTGACGGGGGAGGCAAAAATTATGAGAATCAGCGTTCACCAATGAAATTGACAATACCTGCGAAGGGCTGCCTTCGCGTCTCTCAGTCCAGAACAGAGATCAATCAGCAGGGGCAAGCATTGCTGACTGGCTAGATCTGATCCCCCAGAACCCAAACAGATGTCGCAACTTGCCAGGTTGCGACTTTTATCCCCAGAACCCAAACAAAGGTCGCAACTTGTCAGGTTGCGATGACTTTTATCCCCAGAACCCAAACAGAAGTCGCAACTTGGCAGGTTGCGACGACCTTGATCCCCCAGCACCCAAACAGAGGTCGCAACTGGCCAGGTTGCAACTTTTATCCCCCAGAACCCAAACAGAAGTTGCAACTTGGCAGGTTGCGACGACCTTGATCCCCCAGAACCCAAACAGAGGTCACAACTTGGCAGGTTGCGATGACCTTGATCCCCCAGAACCCAAACAGAGGTCACAACTTGGCAGGTTGCGACAACCTTGATCCCCCAGACCTCAAACAGAGGTCGCAACTTGGCAGGTTGTGACAACCTTGATCCCCCAGAACCCAAACAGAGGTCACCACTAGTGTATCCCTTCAGAATGTGTGTGGTGTGCAATGGCAGTGCTTATGATTGGCTATGATTGAATAAACGTTCATCCGTGAGGAACGAACATTCCACTCACCAAGCAATACAGAGAGTATAAAAGCTTCTTTCATGCCCTGGGTAGAGAGCCTGGAGACTACCAATTAGGCACCAATTTTTCTATGGTGATGCTGGACCTATAAAGCATCGATAAAATATCAATAAACTCGAAATTTAAGGTGGAAAGAAGAAAAGGGGTATGAGTACCCAGCCTTGACTGCTCTCAGAGAACTTTGACAAGAGAGAACCACACTCTGCTGGTGCTAATTCACGGGGCAGGTCAACGAAAAAAAAAAGCGATGAAAGGGAAAAGAGGCAAGAAAACAAGGGCACAGAGTGGAGGATGCAGAGGTCAAATCGGCATGCAGAGGGGGTAGGATGTAGAGGCCAAATCGGCGTGCATGGAGGAGGAAAGGCCAAATCAGCATGTAGAGAGGGGGGATGCAGAGGCCAAACCGGCATGCACAGAGGAGGGAGGCAGAGGCCAAATCGGCATGCACAGAGGGGGAATGCAGAGGCCAAATCGGCGTGCATGGAGGAGGAAGGCTTGCTCGAGCGCGGTGCAGACATCAACATGCAGGGTGGAGAGTACGGAAATGCCCTTCAAGCGGCACCGAGTGGAGGCCACCTTGACCTCGCACAGCTGCTGCTCGAGCGCGGTGCGGATGTCAATGCCCAAGGAGGAGAGTACGGAAATGCCCTTCAAGCGGCGTCATTCAGAGGCTACCATCATCTTGCACAGCTGCTGCTGGAGCGCGGTGCAGATGTCAACGCGCAAGGTGGAGTGTATAAAAATGCCCTTCAAGCAGCGTCGGCTGGGGGCTACCCTGACATTGCCCAGCTGCTGCTCGACCGCGGTGCAGATGTCAACGTGCAAGGTGGATATCACGGACACTCCCTTCAAGCAGCATCGTGCCGAGGCCACCTTGACCTCGCACAGCTGCTGCTCGACCACGGTGCGGACGTCAATGCGCAAGGTGAATGGCACGGAAATGCCATTTATGCGGCGTCGTTCGAAGGCCACCTTGACCTCGCAGAGCTGCTGCTTGAGTGCGGTGCAGACGCCAACGCTCAGGGTGGACTGTATGGCAATGCCCTCCAAGCGGCACCGGTCCGAGGCCACCTTGACCTTGGTCAGCTGCTGCTCAACCGTGGTGCAGGTGGACAGTACGGAAAGGCCCTTAAAGCGGCGTTGGAGGGAGGCCACCTTGACCTTGCACAGCTGCTGCTCGAGCGCGGTGCGGATGTCAATGCCCAAGGAGGAGAGTACGGAAATGCCCTTCAAGCAGCGTTGGTCACAAGGCACCTTGACCTTGCACAGCTGCTGCTTGAGCATGGTGCGGACATCAACATGCAGGGTGGAAGGTACAGCCATGCCCTTCAAGCAGCATCGGTCAGAGGCCACCTTGATCTCGCACACATCCCAAAGCGTTGGAGGACACCTTGGAAATATTTATTCTGAGAGATCTTCAAGCCCAAACAATATGTGGCGACACTGAGGTCCTTCATCTTGGGACGAGCTGTCAGCTTTGACTTCACAGCATTCCCATGGTGGTCCAAGTGCACTTTTATTAATCCGCTACTTATTTTTGGCGTTTTTGTCGTTTCCACTACTTTTATCATAAAATTTGATCAATCCTACTTATTCAAGTTTGAGAGGACGAAAGAAAGTAGCGGGAAAAGTGAGAAATTCCTGCTACTTTTATTCGACCACAATCAAAATGCAAACCGGTGATCAGGGGGGCGAAAGTAACCTTGGACTCGTGGTATGCAACACTTCTAGGACCAATATGAGTGATTCTACAGAGGGAAAAAATCCTCACAGCTGACCAGTGATGTCGGGGGTTGAACTTGCCTTTTCGAGTCAAAATGCAAACCAGTAATCAGGCAGGCGAAAGTAACTTTGGACTCGTGGTCTGCGACACTTCTAGGACCAATATGAGTGATTCTAGAGAGGGAAAAAATCCTCACAGCTGACCAGTGATGTCGGGGGTTGAACTCGCCTTTTCGAGTCAAAATGCAAACCGGTGATCAGGCAGGCGAAAGTAACCTTGGACTCGTGGTCTGCGACACCTCTAGGACCAATATGAGTGGTTATAAAGAGGGAAAAAATCCTCACAGCTGACCAGTGATGTCGGGGGTTGAGCTCGCCTTTTCAAATCAAAATGCAAACTAATAATTGCAGGCACCGCAAGTGTTCATGTAGAATCTAGTTTCTTCACTTCACATGACGAGCTAGGTCATTGTAAGTCTCCCCGCAACTCTGCGCTACCGCAATTCGACTGCCTTTCCCAATATGTGGCACAGGTGCGCTTTGCACGGAAGCTGACACCAAACTTCAATCTGCAGCGCGATATCGTCGTCATCGTCATGAGCTCTCAGCCTCTCGATCTCGTGGATAAATCGATTAACTCGTTGGAGGCCGGCCAGGTGAAAGCTCAGAACATCGATAACTATTTTGTGATCAAACACCTTGATGAACTGCGAAGCTTTCTGAATAGCTTTCAATTGTAGGCTACATATACATGTTTCTACTGCAAAAAACTCCGAGGGAAAATGTTGAAATCTGAGGGAGGAATTCGCAATTATCAGACCCATTGAGTCCTAGTTAATTTTTTAGGTCGTCGACATGTCTAGGCAAGTGGTTTTGAATACAGAAAGTTCGACTTGATATTCATGATCAGCCGGAGAGGATGGAAAATATCCACACCGTCCCTAAATCTGCACATCCCAGGCACAAGTCGCACGTGCCATCGAAAAGGTCCATAAATGGATAGCGCGACAACACTCATAAACAACTTGAATCTCTTCTCTTTCCCCCTGTACACAGCCACAATCAGCCCAAATTTCTGTTATTTCCCCCGCTTATGGCCAATTTGACGGCAAGAAAAAAGTTTGCCTCCTTCAGTTTTGACGAGTAATACAAATCCCTCTTTAGGATCAGCTTGCATCGTCAAAAGAATCACTTTCTAAAGAGGGATAAGAAATAGAGGCAAAACTCGGCCCGGAAAATCTCAAGCACGGGGTAGCGGCAGCTAGGTGACCCGCACCATACGAAGTGACGAGGTATACTATGACTCCTGTTGTGTCATGCGTCACTTGGTTATGCTGCCATCTACATACAGCTTCGCTACGGGGAGCCGCCTTTCGTTTTTCATTTCAAAATGTGAGTAGCAACACGATTTTCCGTACGAGTACACAGTTAACTATTGCAGGCTTGTCGGAGCGGAGAGCATATTGCCCCGGCTGATACGGTGCGAAACCTGGCAACTAGTAAATCTTAGGGGATGGCAACGCTGTCAATGCCGAAGACAAATCTGAACAAAAGTGAGCATATGAATGAACTAAGCTCCACCGCAGCAGCAATACTTGCCAGGTAAATTAGCCACTTGTCCAATCCGCTCCAGCTCTTCAACCCTCAGACGAGTTTTGTTGGCGTAGAGCGCATATTCAGGCTCCATATACTCAAGCTTCAAGGTCGGATACATAGTACTTCCCAACGCCGCCCAAACTGGATTTATCTGCTCCATGTATCGCGCGCTGTGAGTCAGCCGGATTTCGGCCTAGCTCACAGATGTCAGCCTGAGGGAGTCAGAGAAGCGGAATGCATCCACACCAAACGAGGTTGACCATGAAAAGCGGCCAATTGCTGGTAAGTTCCTATATACCACCGCGACACCGTCAATCCCAGTGCCCGAGCCGCAGCCAGTTGCTGCGTGCTCGGATACCCGTTGTTGAAGCTGTCGAGCGATTTGGAAAGGGTCCCAAATACATTGTCAATGCGCTCTATTGCTTGCTGTAAAATATGGTAACGGCGTTCCGGAGTATTCACTATAAATAGTTATTTCCGTTGCTTCATACGCATGCCATACTTCTTACCTTGATCCATCGAGTATTCGACGGTGGACGTACTGCTGAGGTATGTTCGCTGATGTTTGAGGTAAAGTTTCTTTTGGTCGACGGTTGGCAGTTTGTGCAGAACTGCGACGATCTTGCCAGATCGGGTCAGGTGCAATTACTTCGATTAACAATGGATCTTACTGCATAAACATACTCAACCAGCAGATTCTGGATTGTTGCCTTGATCAACTATATAAACTGAGTAAGCACTATGTAACTTGAAGTCCAAGTAAATACCTACCGGTGTGAGGATAACAATGAGGCGTCGGAAGTTGGTTTTCGCATTCATACAGTTATGATCCATCATCATCTTGAGCTGTTGATGGTCAGGAAGCCAAATATCGGTGTCTGGCGCTGATATCCAGTCGAAATCGACCCCGTCATACGATCTAGCAATCAGAGAAATATGTCAGAGAAATATGCCAATGGACAGATAGGACAATTGCTCGCTGTCCGGTAGTTCGGAAACGACTCTGCCACCGTGTCGATTCGCCGAGTAGCGCTTCGTCACGAATGAATCTTTTATGCCCAAACACAGTTCGCCTGAAGATAGGGTCCCTGGTTTGGTCATAGAATTGCTTAGCAACGTCTTGAATCAGCTTCGGGCCGGGAAGGACACTGGTTTCCCAATGAAGGGTGTCGCCAGTACCCACAGACGCGACATATATGTTCCCTTGATACTCGCGAATGCAAGATGCGAACTCGACGTGGAGGCGACCATCTCGGTCCAAGCGTCCCCCAAGCACCGATTCTATGAAATGGTGGACGCATTTATCCAAGTATGTTGTGGCCGGCGTCCGATAGTCTTCAAATCGGTCACATAAATTAAACCACCACTGTGTTTCGCCACTTACGCGTGGCAAGAGCAGCCGTGCCAGCTACAATAGTCAAAATGGTTGCATGATCGTAAGAACGGCAGCGCAGCTCACAAGCGTCCTCATAGGAGCCAGAAGAAACCGCGGCGTCTGATGAAACGAGATACAAATCTGTCGAACGATAAAACCGGGACCCTAAATCCACCCAATGGACACGCACCGTCTGAAACGAGATACGAATCTGTCGAACAATAAAAAAACGATACCTTAAATTGACTCAATGGACGCGCATCACCAATGGACTCACCGGAAGCCGAAAGATCTTCGCCTACAAAGTCAGAAGCGCAGTGAACGACTGAGCGTTCGGAAATAATCGACTTTAGTTTATTTATTGTTTAAGGGCGAAGTAAGTGATACGCACCCGAATTTTGGACGGAAGGAATCAAGGAATCACCGAAAGCATCTGAAATCATTGAATTTACTACGAGCTGTGAAATCGGTTTCACGCACTAGTCTGCCCCGCAGTCTGCGTCATTGGGCAAGGATCGTAGTCAGATCAGAACGACAGAGATTGTTATGTATATCCTACGTACCTCTCCAGCAGTCACGGGTACATACCCATTCTGACGCCCAACTGACTCCTCTGCATAGTAGGTATGTACGAGAATCGCTTGTTTAGATAGACGATGCAGCTCACCAGGGTTATCCCACTGTGTCATGAAGGCAGATGGAAGGGAGGAAAACGCGGAATCGGTGGCGACTTCGTCGGTTAAGAAGAACCTCGGTTCGGTTGCTGAAAACTCCCGGTCGGCAGTCGTGTAGCCAATCATAGATGGGTCAGATGACCAACCCGCAACCAACATTCCGTGACACCTGGTCAACGGCGTCTCCCCGACGCTAGCGCCGATTGGCTCGGGTGCGAGTGCGGGAGCAATAACCGAGGGCGAGTCGAAAGTCGGCATGCTTTCATCACCGGGTTCCGTTGCTCTTATGGTGCGGGTCACCTAGCTGCCGCTACCCAAACTTAGTGGCCAATTGGCTAGAGAATTTCTTTTGGCCCTGTACACAGCCACAATCAGCCCAAATTTCCGTTATTTCCCCCGCTTGTGGCCAATTCGACGGCAAGAAAAAAGTTTACCTCCTTCAGTTTTGATTTAAATACAAATCCCTCTTTAGGATCAGCTTGTATTGTCAAAAGAATCACTTTCTAAAGAGGGATAAGAAATAGAGGCAAAACTCGGCCCGGAAAATCTCAAGCACGGGGTAGCGGCAGCTAGGTGACCCGCACCATAGCTCAAGTTCTCCGGCTACAGTGTCCCCGGTACCCGTGCCTTCCCCGACGGCGTTAAAGCTCCATGGGACGGAGGCGGGCATGTGACAAATTTCGGATCCTTCGGCAGACGGTCCGGCTGGAACCGGCGGGCCGGTGTTTTGCGACCTGCCGGTGGACTTCGAAGACAATAGATGAATATGTAGCGACGGATTGGAGAATTTGGCTCACCTGAAGGCTAGGCGCAGAGCTACTTACCACCGACATGCAGTCATCCCCTGATTTTACTGAGAAAAATCCAAGTAAATAAAAAGACCTGTCATTGAGGAAGGACATAAGAATGACGCACCGACATCTGCATCGAAAGGCGAGGCTAGTAATACGAACGGGTGTTCACCGTCTGCGTTGTGGTCCTTCTCCACGCTGTCAGATACGTTGTACCCGGCGCTGTTACCGACCCTTCCTATTTTCGGGCCGAGACTGGGTACACTGTATCATAATTAGGTGCCTGTGGATACTTAAGTGCGTCGTAAGTTACCTTCCGGGTCGGGAGCTGCTTAACAATCCGATGGCCGTAGCTGAGAGCACAGAAATAAGCCAAAGATCAGGTACCACCGTCGAACTCACTATCAAGATTATCGCCCGCATCTGCCCAGTTGAGACTCATCATAACGAGCCACATGAGATGATGGCATGACTCACAGGTGCAGTGCAGGGCTGGGAGTATATGATAAGATGACAAGATAAAACCAAACGAAAACACGAATTTAAATTACCTTGCGGCGGGATATCATCGCCCAAAACTATGGCAGCTGAAGCACCTCGCGTCGAGCTGCTAGTGTCTGGAAATGAAATGATGCGAATTGCAGTTGGTGAAAGTAAATAGAGCGGCTCACCAAGACTTGGTGACTGACAAGGGTGAGATGTGAGATCGCATGCAACAACAGAACGACCAACTTGAAGGGGATTTTTGTGAAGAACCATACACGGGTGCCCCAATGCCCGCCATTGTTGAAGCTTGCTAGCAAGTTGCTTGCTGTTGATTTCCTCGCCGGACGAAGCTGTGACGATGACCGCAAGGTCCTTCGTTCGCCACAAGGCCCTTTCCCTTTCGCATAGCTGAAGGTTTTCCCGCATGGCTAAGGAAGGTTGCCGGTTGAGGTGGGCCACGTTTATCCAAGGCGCAACGGAGAATGACCTTTTTCAAGCAGCTGTTCAAGATATGGGGTCCACTTCATACTTGTAAAATCCTATAGTATATGAGAGCAACGAGCGTTTGGCGTTGGGAGGGGCAGGTAACAACGGGCGACATTCCTGTGGTCCAATTTATGTAGATACTGGAGATCAGATTCTCACGTCAGTTGTCAATCACCCTTATTTCAGCTTCGTGTGCACATATCTTTTCATGTATCAGCCTTATTACCTCCGGGTACTCTAAAGCACTCACTCCTAAGCTTGCTCCTACTTAAGCACTCTACATAAAGCTTGCCCCTAAGATCTTTGTGAAAACAAATAAAAAATAGTTCGTCTGTGGGAACATCACGTAAGTATGTAGCCGAGGGCCTAGGGTTTGTGTGATACTTATATGCCATGTGATGTAACACTCGATTAGAGCTTGATATCCCCATGCGGTGCTAACTTTTTATGTGGAATGAGAATAGCATTCATGGGGTAGCACTGTAAATAGGATAATTCTATTTGGCACCCCCAGTTGCCGTACCCCACAGCATGACCTATGAAGCACGCCACACCAATGCAAGCATGCGCACACAGTCGTGCCAAAAAAGTCCCAATAGTGCTGGAATCATTCGGCATAAGGGGCCACTTGACTAATTTTAAGGTTTGGGGACAAAAGTCCCATATACACATTTTGCCGCTAGATCCAAACGTTCCCCACGTCATACCAACGCAAGCATGCACACACAGCCGCGCCAAAAAAGTCCCAATAGCGCTGGTTTCATTCGGCCACTTGACGAATTTAAGGTTTGGGGACAAAAAGTCCCATATACACATTTTGCCGCTGGATACAAACGTTCCCCACGGCATGACCTATGAAGCACGCCACACCAATGCAAGCATGCACTCGGCATAAGGGGCCACTTCACGAATTTAAGGTTTGGGGACAAAAGTCCCATATACACATTTTGCCGCTAAATCCAAACGTTCCCCACGGCATGAACTATGAAGCGCGCCATACCGATGCAAGCATGTAAATACAGCCGCGCAAAAAAAAGTCCCAATAGCGCTGGAATCATTCGGCCACTTAAGGTTTGGGGAGTTTTCCCGGTCTGCCTCATGCCGCCATACCAAACCGATTTGAGGCAAATTTCAGGCCAAGTCATCGGACCAAGAACAACCCTTTTGTTGTCCGATGTCAAAGGTTCACTTTTATATGTTGCCTGTGTTGACTTTACGAATACTTTCCCATCTACGGATCAGCCAACATTGTGCCTCGCCTCCCAGCGATCGAGCGCGGCAACCTGTGCGAGTTCAGCCCCAGGCAACCAGAGGTCGCTGTCGCTGTCATACCCCAGGTACTGCACGAGATACTGCCTCCCCCTTCCAATGCGTCTTTCTGCTATGATGTCTTTGACTAGCCACAGGTGCTCTTCTCCATCGTCGCTGATGATTGGACCGGGAGCGAAGGGAGTCAATGAATACTCCGCCACTTGATGCCTGGTCTTCCAAAAGTTCAGTGCCATGTCTCTGAGTATTCCGAGATATAAGTACCTTGTTAGGCAGAGCAACGGCAATCCTCCCGAAATGTGGGCCGTGGTTCATGAACTGAACGATAAACTCGGCTATATCCATGTTATAATGAATTATCTTCGTGAAGTCAATCAATCCACCTTTTTCAACCTCAGTCCACAATGTGACTGGGTTACTTGAATGCGCCATGCCCTACGGACAGTACAGCTCTAAGTATGAAGCGTCATCGAACGGCACACACTTACAACTAAGCGTATCCAGCAGATATGGGTGAAAGCTAAGGGGGCGGTCTATTACACTGATGCGCGAGCTCTTTCAATGCATATATACACGTTTCTATCACTATTATTTTCAAATATTCCGGAATTGAAGCGTCATCCGTCATCTGTGTCATGTAAATAAATAAAAAAGTTCTGGAATGGATGCGTGCGTGGTACCGTCCTGGGTACCGATGCGCGATGTATCTCGGGTGGTCTTGTTGGCTATGAGGACCTTCGACGCACTGGTCGCACGACGTCCAAGATCACCTGCTCGTGCTCCCGGAGTTGTACGGCAGTGAATGGGGCCTGCGGGTGGAGGACCAGATTCCCTCCACACGTGCGGTTGATACTCCTCACCTTTGAGCCGCTGTTGAGCGTCTCGTTGAGGGTGTCACGGAAACGCTGGGGGTTGGTGACGGACTTGATGACATTGGGGTTCGCAAACTTGAGGATGAGTCGCTGGGGCGCAGATCGGGGGGTCGTCCGCATGTGGGGGGTCATGGGCTAGTGTTGCCGCGACTCGAAAAGTCGAGTCGTGACTCGCAAAGTCGACTTGGTTTTGAAGTCGACTCACGTGAGTCCGACTTGGCGACTTGAGTGGACTTAGTCGAAAAAAATCTCAGAATGTTCCTAATGCCTCTAGACCTCGTAAAAACTCGAAAGGTGAAAATTTATCAAAAATTTATTTATTTACCTGTCACAGGATGTCACATCACTAAGCAGAGGTGGAGACCCTCCTAGCAGCATGAAGAGCATGAAATCTCGGTGCGACATTGGAGTCGAGGTCTCCGGAACTTGTCCAATGGCTTAACACTCGCCGACGCTTCTCGGGGAGAACACACCAATTCAGTTGCTGAAGGTTTGAGATCCGCGCAACTGAGTCGCCAATTCGGAGCCACGAGTGTCTCTGGACCGGGTGGCGAGAAGCTCTGACCAGTGTGACTGAGGTGGCGAAGTCGAGCGGCATGTAGAAGGAAACCGCGATGACGCGGTACAAGGTCGCTGCGTCGGTGATCTCAGGAGACCGCTCCAGGTTATGACATATAAGCGCAGATGAAAGCTTTTCTTGGCGCAAGTCCCTGGTGGACGCCTTGCATTCCAATGATTGATCTTTACATAGAGTGCGTGCCCCCCGATAGATACATCGTCAAGAAATGCTATGGATGTAGCAAACGTGAGAGAGATTCAGTCAGGTTTGTTTTAGGCCTTATTAAATTGACACGATTCTTTAGGTAAGCGAAACTATTGCCCCCGACTTTGCAAGATACTCAGGGAGGGGAAGAAGAAATCAAAACAAAGATGGCATCCTCTGTGTTGGCTGAAGTATATTTCGTCATATGCCCTGCCTTCAGACATTCAATGCGTCTGCAAAGACGAGAGAGACTGCAAGAAGGCAGAGGTTCTAGCCATCCGCTGGATAAAGAAGTCTTCAGACACCAAAAGTATCGCAACGCAGACGTCCCCACCGCGGCGTAAACGAAGCAACACCGAGCTTCATGAAGTCGGGGTGCAGACAGATCAGTGCATATGCGACATACGGTGCGGGCAACATTCTGCGAGAGCACGCTGTAAGTGAGCTTCTGATTTAGTGTTTCATTTTTTGTCCTCAAATAAATGCAAGGGATGGAGCTGGATCCAGGGGGAAATTTATTTTCCATCGACGAGACGCTTGGTGGTTGTGTTTCAGGCGGTAAGGGAGGATCAAAGGATCGTCTCTTAGGTCGCCTGCGCAACGGTATGCCATCAAATGCTGCTCAGGAGCTGGAGAACATTCTTGAGGTTCCTCTGGGCCGTGATGCCAAGGATGATTTTGAGAATGATTTGAGAGTGGATCCAGGCAACACCCTCTCAGGGATCTGAAGACTCGTTCGACGGTAACCACCACCAAAGGAGCAATACAATACCAATCCTAGGATCCCAACCAACCGTAATGATGGATGCTGCAAGCGAGTTTCAACTCAAACGACCAGAAAGCGCAGAAGGAGGCATAGATAGCGATAGCCCCAAACGGGATGGTGACTGTGGGACGGAGAGTGAAGCTCATCCGGATACGCGCCTCGAATCGACCGCAGTGGTCGAAAAGAAAAGACGGCCAGTGAATTATGCACAAGGTTAGTAAGGTGAGTTTTGCGGAAGAACACTATATTTATTGTACGGCCAGGGCGGACAGACGCGAAGCGCTTCAAATGCGGAATCTGCGGTCACAAATCTGATGATTGCATGCAAATGCCCTACTGCAGGCGTAAACCACGTCCCAGGGGCTCGAGGGCGGGCGTTTCCTCCTCGCTGCGTAAATACGAGGGTCGCACATTCGATTTCAGAACCGCATGTAAAAAAGGATCCCATACTATTCAGGACTCGTCGAAGCTCTTTTGTCCTACCTCAGCATTGG
This sequence comes from Mycena olivaceomarginata, assembly GCA_029378375.1. Lineage (NCBI taxonomy): Eukaryota > Fungi > Basidiomycota > Agaricomycetes > Agaricales > Mycenaceae > Mycena > Mycena olivaceomarginata. The sequence continues at coordinate 146,161 of JARKIC010000751.1, read as the reverse complement.
TCGACAATGTTGTGGAGAGCGGTGGGCCAAAAATCGGACAGAAAACCGGTGATTCACTGATGTTTATGTCGCAGGACCTCAAGAGTCTGATGGAGATCGTGGAAATTTTCACCTCGCAGTGGCCGAGAGATACACAGTCAGACGTCCAATAGACGGAGAGTCAGGTGTAACTGCCGCAAGAGGTCAGTAAAGTCAGTGTCACCCAAGAATGCTCTATTTATTGTACGGTAGAGCATACGGGACCCAACCACAATCAGGGCGGGGAAATCCAACTCTGCAGGTCCCCAGAAAGACCAAAAAGTCAGCAGGGTCTCTCAGCCCAGGACCGATGGGAAAGGAACACGCGGGGCAAAGCATCGTCTATTGTTTCACCCAAATCATCTGTGCAGGAGCAGGTTGTTTCATCACAGCTCGAAAATTGCCGGTCTTGCTCTCCTGCGCCCCCAATTACTGATTTAAATATCTCTCCCGCCTTGACGGATGGTTCGCGCCCCTGTGGAAAGTCACTGAGGCCGGTCTCGGACCATCATGAGGGTGGACATGACGAGGAAATGAAATCTCCCAGTAAGCACCAATCCCAGAATTTAGCTCGGGAAGGTCTCTTCCCACCACAGGATCAATATTGGTATACCGGTAAGGATCACATATTATTTATGCGCTTTCACAAACCGAACACTACCATAGGGAGAAAACGAAAACGGCCTAAGACAAATGTCGGAATAGGACAGCGAGGCGTCAAGCGCTTCAAATGTGAATGTGGCCCGACGCGCGAACGCCGACGGAAGCGAGGACCTCGTCGTTGCTCGGAAGTTTTCAAAAACCCCCCCGATAACCTAGAACTACAACGGAATCGAGAACCTCACTGCCCGCCAGTTTTAGCATTCAATTTCACATTCAGCATCGATCGGAATTTCTGGGAAAATGTCTTTGCGAATAGAGATATGCGTGTCTCGTCACAGCTTGAGCATTGCATTAGTCTTGATGGAATCGACGGTGTGTCGGCATAGCTGTCTTGTGCCTTCCGTTGTTGATTTGAACCTCCCCTGTATTATTCAGGACCGTCTACAAAATTACTGGACGTAGTTTCAGATGAGGTGATGAGATCCAGTAGGATCCCCACTTGCACGTCGCCAGAAGGACAAAAAAACGAGGAGGACTTCTTCCCAACACAGGAACAAGATTCCCCTGGGGCTGGTAAGGCGCAGCTATTACCTACATATGTGCTTAACAGATTGTGCGATGCTAGGATTCCAGGAGGCGACCTCTCCTCTATCAATCGCTCACGGGATAACCGATTGGGAAGAGACTTCAGTATTTGTACCGCTCAAGCGCCCCAGGGAGGAAGTAGAGGATGTTGAAGGTACGTCTACAGCTGCCTGAGGGAAAACTTCCAAGATAATAGACAATAAATAGGGCTTCCTCCTGCTAAACGTGTCAAGCATGTCAAGTACCCAGTGAAAGACGATGATGCAAAAGGTAGTCTGTCTGTTCTCTCCATGGCTTTACATTACTTACAACAGAATAATACGAACTAGGCCTAAACCCTGCAAGACGTCTTCAGGAAGAGAACTCCCAGCTCGTCCTCCAATGCGCCGATAAGGAATCAAAATGCCGTGGTGCTGAGTGGTCTATAGGCAATGAGGCTCGAGTAGTGTGTGCGAAATTGAACAGCTCCACCGATCCTTCTCGCCTTACGTGGAATGAGGACGTCGTACACAGGACAGGAATGCGGTACCGGAACCCCAATCTCATTGAACAGGCAATCCAACAGAGTCCAACGCTTCAGTTAAGGGGAAGTACCATTCCAATGGAAGCCAACGAAGTTGCGTCCCCACGACGATCGTCGCGAGTTCCCCGTCCGTCAAGACTTATCAAACACCTTCTCCGAGGCGATGCGGTCCCCAGCGCCAGACCGAGTGACCCGCTGATACCCAAGGGAATTCGGACTGGGGGGGAGACGCACTTAATGACTGGGGGCCGAGGGAGAGTGGGAGCAAGAGCATCTAGACGGAAACGACGAGGAACTTAGGATATTATCTGCGACTGCCTACCTGGCCACACCACTTAGGTAGCTGTCCACTTGCATAATATAAGGTGCTGTGATAGAGAACCTTGAGATTTGGTGCCTGTGCGATGGAACATGACCTATGAGGACACTGTATGTCAAATTCGGACGCAAGGTGCCGCGCCCATCAAAGGCTGTGCGCGGTTCTTGATCCAGATGTCAGCGTGTGAACATCATTTCTTATTTCCAAACAGCCCTTCGCCCAACTTTCGCGCTGGTTCTCCACCAATTCCTCACCAATTCACAAGTTTGGAGGCTCGTTCTCATCCCTGCATTCGGTAGAATGACTCACGGTCACGCCTTACCCCCAAAATTGCTCTACCTCGGCCGCTGGAGCGTCAAAAAGCATCCCAACCTGATCTCGAGTGGCGCTTCATAGAGGACCACTGGTGTCTGCCAGCAACTCAGAACCCGGTACTTGTATTCAATACTGGTTAACCTGCACTGTCTCAACTTCACCGATATGATCCCTTTCGAGCCCCTGATCCATCCACAAAGCCTGACGATTCCATTCCCTTTCAAAATATCATCATCACCGACATTGATTGCCATGCTTCATCCAACGAGTTGCGTGCTGCTGCACTGCGCCAGGTTTCAAAAAAGGGGGGCGGTTATATTCAGATTCCCTATGATCATGAGCCCGAGAACGAATTCCGGAAGGATAGCCTGTTATTTCCCATGATATATCCTACTGTGAGAACTTCCTCATGGAGCTTTTGAGACACGAGGGCCGCGGCGACTACGTGGAGGCAACGGCCTGCTCTCAATGCGACAATGCCGAAGCTGACCATCGTTGCACGAGTTGTCTCAGTGGTGGAGAGCTTATGTGCTCTGCCTGTGTTGTCGCGGCTCACCGGCAAATGCCGTTCCACAGAATCGAGGTAGCTTTTTTTTGTCTCGGTTATAGTATGAGCTGACAATTCGAAAGCGTTGGACAGGATCACTTTTCGAGCGCAGAAGCCTCAAGCAAATGGGCTTGCGCATTCAGCTTGGCCATTGGAATGCTTCGGACGCTGTTTGCCCTCTCCCTCAGCCCACGTCTGGGGACGACTTCGTCATCGTCGACAACGAGGGGGTCCATCCGGTACACTTAGATTACTGCAATTGGGGGCAGGGCGGACACCCTACCGTCCAGCTCCTCCGGGCGCGGCTCTGGTCCGCGACTACTACCAACCCGAGGACAGCCGCTACCTTCTCGGTTTTGCGGAGATACCACCTACTATCTTTTGAGTCGAAATGTGCCGCGCTCGAATTTTACCAGAGTTTGGCGAGGGAAACTGACAATCTCCACTACAAGAAGGACAAGGTGTGTTCTGGCACTTTTTCGCTGGCTACTGTGGCTAACAAACTTTCAGGATCGGTATCACGAATTTTTGCGAATGACAAGACAATGGCGTAATATCCAGATGCTGAAGCGGGCGGGCCGAGGGCATGATCCTACGGGTGTGAGTGGTACAAAGGCGGGGGAATGCGCGCTGCTATGCCCGGCTTGTCCCCACCCCGGAATCAACTTACCCCCAGGATGGACCGACGTGCCGGAGGAAAAGCAGTAAGTGCGCTGCTTGCGCGCCTCAATTGGGTACTCACGGTTCCAGATTTTTATACGCGTTATTCGTCGCATTAGACCCCAACTTTCGTCTGAAGCGCAAGGACGTGTCGTCGGAGGAGAAAGACCCCGGCTTAGGAAACGGGTGGGCCTTCTACTGCGAGGTGGAGCATACATGAAGCACGTGAAGGCAAATTGGAACGATACGCAAGAGGTACGTGTTTTTTGCTATCATTCACTCGAGGGTACTGACTGACAAATGCTTCAGAGAAGTCATTGTGTGGCGCACGACGCCGTCGACAAGCCCGATCGAGAGGCGCGCGGGACGGCGTCTTCCGGGATCTGCACGGTTGATTGTGCTCGCCATAACATGAAACGGCCCCAGGCTGTCGGTGACTTGCAGCTTGGAGAGCGGTACGTGGTCAAAACGGATCGTGAATCGGGGCTAACGTGCTAATAGGTATATGAATATGGATTACATGTTTTTCTGCAGCATTGCTGGCACCCTGCTGGTGCGCTTCTTCGTATCCTATGACATCTTGTGCCAGTGGCACATCAATATTTGGACTCGCATGCAGAAGTACAAAAACGAGACGCTAACTTTGGACGGCCGGGGGAAATATGTGTGCTTCCTCATCCCCAAATTCCATCTTCCCGCGCACATAGAGGCCTGTAACCTCAGGTTTTCCTTCCACCTCACTCCCTACGTCGGCTAGACAGACGGCGAGTCGCCTGAACGAGGGTGGGCCGACGCAAATCCCCTTGCTAGGAGCACGAAGGAGATGGGCCCAGGATTCCGACGCGACACGCTTGACGACCATTTCAATGACTGGAATCACAAGAAGATTATAGCGCTGGGTGAGTCGGCAGCGTGTGACTTACCCCTTTCCATATTCGATATCCTGACGATGCTCCTCAGGTGACACAATGCGGAGGAAGGTCGAGAGAGCAGTACCAGAAATGGTGCGCACACAGAAGGCGCTGGATGACATGGATGAGTCGTTGGAGCCGGAGGTGGTGAGGGGATGGACGGAGATGGTGCAGAAGTGGGAGAAGAACGTCGATGCGCCGAACCCGTTTGAGACGATCCGCAAGGATCGGCATGTTGCTAGTGTGCGCGCGGAGCTCGCGGCGGACTTGGGCCTTAGGGCCATTGCATGCGCATGGAGAACCGAGTCTGTTTCGGGTTTACGGACCGTTGTGATTGAGTGCCTGAATTGATTAGCGCCATGCACAGCCTACTATCAGCTGATCCCCAGTGAATATCCCTTATGCTGAGGCATGCCGACAACTGCTCAATTCTTCCCACCCGAGATAACCTCAAGCCGGACGCGAGGTACGAGCGGCTTGAGGTTATTATAGGATATGCTTTAAATTCATCTCGGCTGCCATGATGCTTATTACAGCTCTTTGCATAATTGATGACACTTGCCCAAAAAAAAAAAAAAAACAAACTTTTGATACCACCTGGTTCCAGTGCCGTTTCCCTGCCTCTGAGCCGTTTTTGGAGATCTTTGAAGGTGCAGAACACGTTTTCATAAGCTAAACCACCATTCTACGAGCTTGAGCGGCGTCAAAATCTTACCTGGATGTTTCAGACTTACGCTGTGGAACCGTGAAAGCCATCGGCAGGAGATCCCTACAAGCTTGGATTCAAGTTGAACTGTACTTATCTCTACTGAGTCAAACTCTCTACTCGGCGCTTCTTTGGCGCTTCTCGGGCGCCTAAAACTTGGATGGCTGGAAATGGTTCCCTCCAAGTTTCTCAATTTCGCGGTGGAGCCCTGCTCTCAGGCTCATCGACACATTTGACAACTTGTTCGGCCTCAAATCTGGCTTCAACCCTAACTTCAACTTGCTCAATACTTCTTAGATACTGAATTACATTCGTTCTGATGAATGACTTGCATTTTCTCAGTACTAAGTAAACAAACTACATACACAGCACCGCTTGCGCACCGCAGAGGGTAGTGTACTCGTCCTAAATACCATCCCTGCCATGCCATGTAGTCCGAAACCTCGAACGGGAGTGAGAGAGGTAGATTTGCGACAGCATTGAGGGCCACGAAATCGTGTGCACGTAGCGGGATGGTGGAGGTGGAACATTTCATTCTCTGCTCGTTGTCCTAAGTCGTTGAACGTTGAAGGCAACGCACATGAGCTGTACTGCACGGGTGGTGCACGAGCATCGACAGGGACGACTGGGTGTGGTGGAAAGACAGACGATACAACCCAGGAGCTACATACCTTATCCTGCTTGCGATAATCCCGGTCCTCGGTCAACATTTTTTGAGATTTCCGGACAACCGAGTCCGGTGCAGGAAGGATTTCGATGGCTATCAGAGGGGATAGAAGGTGGTCGCCCGAAGGGAGCCAGGCATCGAAACCAGACAAGTCGCGTCGGCACCAGGCGGCATACAACCGCACGGAAATTCAGGTTCTAATACTTACCTCTAAAGGCGGCAGAGAAGCCTTCAGGCATCGTTTGAGTTTGCATTAGGAGGCCGGTATTTCGAGTATGCGAGCTCGTTGCAGCAGAATGGCAGAGCGAGTGCGCTCGTAGATCTGGAGAGAGGGAACGGAGAAGGAAGGCCGCCAAGTGACGTGGCAGGGTCACAGTGTAACCATCCGAGGAACACGGTGCCGAAAACGCCGCGTCTAGAACCCTCGCGTGGGCGTCCGGAAAGTGCCGAAGAAGCGCCCAATAAGTACCAAAAAGCACCGAGTAACAGTTGAAGCGCTGAAGACTTGATTCGAACCTTGTTTGTCGCAGGAGTTCTGGGCCGCACAAAATCGAGAAACTTGTAGGCAGCTGTTTCAGGCCATTCAAGTTGATAGAACCATAGTTTAACGGATGATAATCACTCCTCTACCTTCAAAAATCTCGAAAAAAGATTCAGATGAAGAGAGTCTCATCCCTCCTCTTTTGGGTCCAAGCCGGAAATAGACATCCCTCGAATTTTCTCTCGGTATCGTACACTGTCTGTGCTCATGATGACTCACTCTTACCTGTTTAGTCCTATTATCTTACGCAAAAGTTAGAGGAGGAAGACTTTCAAGCTGCGTATCAAAAGCAAGTGGAAATGCGTCCTCAAAAATGGCAGTTAAATACGCTAAAGATAATCCAAGGGCAGAAAAACCACCGAAGAAGGTAACGTCAATCACAGTGGTGTGATGCTGATGACCAGGAAGAGGAGACATCTAGATAGTCTGGGAGGTCGCCTTTTTCTTGGACAGGCTTTTGCTTATTGCCCCACTTTCAGCCGAACGCAGTGATGTAGGCGCCGAATATCATTGCTTTGCCCAGCTAGACCCAGGGCAGTACCGCCAAAAATATCATTGGAAGTCGCAGCTCATTTTACTTTGAAATATACATCGGCCGAACCCATGTCCGCAGAATAGAATGCAATATGCCATCTGTCGGCAGAACCCAGGAACATAAATGGCCTGCCGTCACAAGCTGAACCCAAGGTGGCGTGACCCTATTACCTTTTCAATGGTCCACATTTTGAACCGCGTGATTTGACATCCTGCCGGCCATTTTAATTTCAGTGCAGTTCCAAAGCAATCTTCTACACCGCGCCTCTCAGGAATGGATAGCCCTTATAACTGGGAACATTTACAGCTATTCAGATCCCACTCGGAGGCATTATTGTGCCCTCCAGAGCGCAATTACTGTACTGGGTTACATTTTGAAACTTGTGGTCCCATTGCCATTTCAATGGTCCACATTTTGACTCGTGCGACTTGACATCCTGCTAACCATTTCAATTCCAGTGAAGTTATCACAAGATGCAGGGGTTAGCCCTGCACCACGCATCCGGTGTGGAAAACTAAATCTTTTCGCCCTGATGGGCGAATAACCACATGCTAAACGGGACTGGAGAGATTTAAACATGCCGTTGACTTTCCCAAGATGTGAAACACCTGAAAAGGAGTTTCAGATAAGGTCCAGGATAGAAATTGAAGGTGTTCAAGTTAAAGGCTTGGTTACTTGGTTTGACTGAGGTCGTTGCCGCGTCACTCTCCGCGCCAATGCGCGCCAACGGTGGGTCAACGCGTGTCAGTGCCGCTCCTGTGTACGCTGATGCCGTGTCACTGCCGCATCAGTGGTTGTGTTGACACGGCAATCCCAAGTTACCTAGGCAAGTGGCTTAGCGTCATTTATATTACAATGTTACAATCCACTGTTCCAAGTTATGCATGATGTTTGGGGGTTGAAGCCCATGCTACACGCTAAGGCCATTCCCGGTTCTCGGGGTTATTTCAAAGTTATGACCCACCCAACGAATATGACTTGAATTATGCTCTTGAATTACGCTCTGAGTTTCTAAAGATCAACTCCTTTGCAAAGACAAGTATTCTTAGTTGACCTTAGCCCTGAGCGCAGGAGATTCCGGGGGCTGGGACAGATACTCGGGCATCGCTGACACGGGCAATGAGGTAAGTCGGGTGGGACGTAGCGAATCGCTTTAGGTCACACCTAAACGGGAAATATAGCACGTATCGTTATGCAAATGGTCTGAAGTAAAATAGAGAAGCCGTTGGAAGTAAATTACGCGGAGAAATAAAGTCATCCCGCTGCAATCGTCAACAGCGAGATCCCCGAGCGGTGGTTCAAGTAGGCACAATGATAAAGAGACGGCTATTCAAAGTTCAAAAGCATTTTGAACCGCGCCGCTGAGCACTGGTGCGGGGAGATGGTGGAGGTTTGGTCCATTGCTTCTTCATATATCCTCTAGCATTCTTCTGAGATACTTTCATCTTCTTTTCTGCAGCCAGTGGTCGCACTATCGTTCACGTAGATCTCGGACACCTAAGGAAAACTGAGTAGGTAGATCGTCCGAAATTTGTCTTTTACCTCGGTCTCAAATCTTCATGAGACACGACCAAGAATTGGGCAAACGGCGTCTTTTTTTCGGAGGTGGTCAGGCGTCCGAGTTCTAGGTAACACGTCAAATTCGGCTTGCCGGCCTCGTATATGACCACCTTGTGATCGTGGGGCCTCCAATTTTTCTACGGTGGAGCATCTCAACAGGGACTATAGTATACATGAAGGAGAGGTCACAGCAACCTCAGGATGGTCGACAGGCAGCATGAAATTTCTTGCCATCATTTTAGATCAATTTGGTAGGCACGGCGTGATCGTTTGGTCCATTCTGAGGGCTGAAGCCTGACACATTTACGCTCCCGATTCAATCGACTGCCCGCCGCTACCTCCGCGCAGCTTATATAACGAGATACGAATTAGAAATGACTAGCAGTTACCCGTCCTACGCCACGGGATTTTGGATTTTTCAACTCCTGTAATTAAACTAGAGTGGAGCGTGTGGATAAGTGCTACGACGATGCTGGGCGTGAGCACGGGTGGACGCTGACGCTGAAGCGGCTTGAGAGGCCACCGAGCCCGGGCTGAACACGCCCCCAGTGGTCTGAGGTGCCCACAATTTCTGTGCACGGTGTCCTATCTTGTTTTAATCACATGGCAATCATGCAGTCCTGTACGTACTTTTTTCTTCTTGTTGTTTGGTTTCTGCATCCGACACGCGAGCAGATATATCTCCAGGTCCCATCGATCTATTCCTTCCCTCGCTTCGTGGGCTTCGACTCTCGCGACCGCGAAGAACGCAGCAGAGAGTGCCGCAGAAGGATATGGCCGTTAATGAAAATTTGCGTACACAACTCCGTAGAATGCTTCACGCTCGCTCGTCAAATATCATGGCTTCGCCGCCGTTTCGAGGGCAGTAATAAGCTCCTTCGGGTCTACATTGGCTTTGTCGTGCGTCTCGTCCGGCGTCTGCTCCGTCGGCTGCGCCCAGAGAATGCGGTATAGCTCCCAGAATAGCGTGAGATATCGTACATCCTCAAGCCATAAGTCATCCTCCAGGGTGCGCTTGAAGATTGGGTAAAGGCGATGGGGGGAGGATAGTGATGCCGCAGAATACTTTGCACAATAGAAGGAAGAGACGGCCGATATCTTAGCTCATGTGATGTCCAAAGACATTAGTTCTGTATAGTTTTCCTATGAGACGCCCAAATTTCTTATAATTCAAGTTTCTGGATTTCGCCCAAGTCGCCTAAAATGAAACCGCACCCAAGATTGGACGGCTACTTTGGTTTTTCCTGGTGGCAGCCCGAACCAGTAGCGTGACAGCTAAGTGAGAAACGATAGACAGTTTTCGATTTTAGCACAACTTCGGCTAAGTTCGGCCAAAGTTCGTCAAGCCAAATTTAGTTCGCTCGTGTCCTGCAAAATTAAGCTCCCGAGGGGTCCCATTCGCCTTCATGATAACAACCAGCTGTTTCTGAGTGCGGGGTATATTGCGTCGATTGCCTGGCATGGTGGTAGAGAAGATGGAATAGCATTACGAGTGACGACAGTAGAGGCTTTGCAACAAAGAAAGGCTCCACAACCCATAAATATAGAACAGCCGAACTTTGGCCGAACTTAGCCGAAGTTGTGCTAAAATCAAAAACTGTCTATCGTTTCTCACTTAGCTGGAAATGGCCCCAGCACAGAGGGAATCTCGGAATTCCATCACATTCGAATCAATAGTGGTCACATTTAACATCCTTGCCTATGTCCTGCCTTAAATAAAATCGCACCAAGGATTGGAAGGTACTTTACTTTGTGTTGGCCACAGCCCGAACCAATAGCATGAAATGGCCCTAGCACAGATGGAATCTCGGAATTCCATCACATTCAAATCAATAGTGGTAACATTTAACATCCTTGCCTATGCCCCGCCTAAAATGAAATCGCACCAAGGATTGGACGGCTACTTTACTTTTTGTTGGCCACAGCCCAACCAATAGCATGAAATGGCCCTAGCACGGATGGAATCTCGAAATTCCATCGCATTTGAATCAATAGTGGTCACATTTAACATCCTTGCCTATGCCCCACCTAAAATGAAATCGCACCAACGATTGGACAGCTACTTTACTTTTTGTTGGCCACAGCCCGACCCAATAGCATCAAATGGCCCTAGCACAGATGGAATCTCGGAATTCCATCGCATTCGAATCAATAGTGGTCACATTTAACATCCTTGCCTATGCCGCGCCTTAATAAAATCGCACCAACGTTTGGATGGCTACTTTAATTTTTGTTGGCCACAGGCTGAACCAGTAGCATTAAACAGCTCTCACACGTATTGAATCTCGGAATTCCATCACATTCGAATCAATAGCGGTCACATTTAACATCCGTATCCTGTTTTGCCTATGCCGCACCTAAAATAAAATTGCACCAAGGATTGGACCGCTACTTTACTTTTTGCTGGCCACAGCCCAAACTAATAGCATGAAATGGCCCTAGCACGGATGGAATCTCGGAATTCCATCGCATTCGAATCAATAGGGGTCACATTTAAAATCCTTGCCTATGCCCCGCCTTAAATAAAATCGCACCAATGATTGGACGGCTACTTTACTTTTTGTTGGCCACAGCCTGAACCAGTAGCATTAAATAGCCCTCGCACGTATCGAATCTTGGAATTCCATCACATTCGAATCAATAGCCACTTTGCGTTGCAGCCATTGGAGCCATACCATGGCAAAATGACATTGCGATGCTCGATGGCTCCACCCGCCAAAATTAGCCACTGGTGGCTGCCACAGCCATCTGACATCATTTTTGGCAGGCGGAGCCACCAGACAACGCAACGTCATTCAGCCATTGGATGGCTCCAATGGCTGCACCGCAAACTGTCTAATAGCAGTTACATTTAACATCCGTATTCCGAGTCAAGCCTGACGCGAGGCATGAGCGGCTCTGGTTTGACGTAGGATATGCTAGTGTAGGAGAGAATCGCGAAAGATGTGACCGAGCGTGACTCGGTCACTTCTTTCGCTCTGTGCGCGACGTCGACGGCGCGCCCGATCCTCTCAATTATTTCTTTGCCCTCCCTCCGCTTCCCTCTTTCTCTCTTTAGCGTGTGGTGGTAGATTGGCATTGCGCCTTTGGCGCGCCTTTCCCTTTCCAGCTACAGGCTCAGAGCCCACTCTGCCGCTCGGAGACCACCGCTCGCCGTGGAAGACGCGCGGAGTCGTCTGCTTCATGCGGCTTCCCCGTCCTTCCCCGTCTGGTCTCGCAGCCCCTCACATAGGCGGCCGAGCGCAGAGCCTTCGGCTCTTCCCACACCCACGAACTCGCTCTCTAGCGTGTTCGTGTTTCCTTCCCCTTTTCATCTCACACGGGACGTGCTGAACCCAGTAGCCTATCCTGTCTTGCCTATGCCGCGCCTAAAATAAAATCGCACCAAGGATTGGACCACTACTTTTTATCCGTCACATGCAAATCCAAACTCCTTGAATTTTAAAAGAGCACTGGATTTTCTAGGCTCAATTCTCTCTCTTTATAAAATAACGGGTGTCTGTCTGAAGCCTTTAACACCCTATATATGGTCTTTTTGACCCGAATCTACGGATTGTCTCACAAGAAGCGCTCAGCGCCAATTTCTTTCACGGCGCTTGGGGCCTTAATCGGCGCTAATCTGTCTCTTGCCGCCTTCACTTCCCACGGCTCTGTTCAGTAGCGCGGCGATCTTTTAATTAGTCTCGAGCCCCACAGATCAGTGCCTTGAAGTTCCCCCTGCAAGCAATGTTCCAAATCCGCGTATATCCCAATTTTCCCACCGTAATAAGAGAGACACTGTTCTCATCTAATCCAACTGTTTATCAAATAACGGATGTGCCAAGCGTTTAAACTCCGCTCGGGGTAAATCAGTTCCAGAGTTATGGAAAGCGCAGGGAAAGTGCAGTTTTCACGGTCACCGGATGATGCTTTGACGCTGAGAGGCTGTTAAAATCTCAGGGAGGGGATGCGAGGCCGCGAAGCGGCCGAGCAACCGCTTGTATTTCATACATTTACAATTCAGTACACTGTTATACTTTTGGACGAAATACAACTATGACTTCAACTGCACAAAACCTTTCAAGTATTCCAATGTGCTGTGTTTGGGACGCCATTCCAACCCCTTCTCTGGCAGCTCCAGCAGCCAACACATTATAAACGGAAAACAGAAGCCCTGTCCAGGGAGGCTATTGGGGATACAATCAGCCGGCAATATGTTGAAAGCAATTATTCATCCTGAGTCAAGTTGAAAATCATACTTAGCTGGCTTCATAGTGGATGTGCCTGGGCTTGGCTGCGGTAACAGTTGATATTTCGATGATCCAGCGGCTTGTTATTTGGGGCATGTCGGGAAGTTTGGATTACAGACCTCATTTGCATGGCTCCCAGCTACTCGCAACTTCCATGATAGGTGTACAAGCGACTAATGTATACCTCAGAATAGCGACACCGTAAAAATACGCTCAGTTTTGGCCTCCCTGCGCACTGAAACAGTTCAGGTCAGGACATGTGGCCTGGGCTCTGAAAAGCATGATATGGGGCACAATTGAAATAGCCTGCATTTTGAAAAGCGTGATCTGGGGCATTCAACGGGCATTGAAATGGCTTGCATTTTGAAAATTGTGATATGGCATTTTGAAAAATGTGATCTGGGGCACACTGAAAGAGCCTGCACTTTCAAAAGCGTGATCTGGGGCCATGGAAAGGGCTTGCATCTTGAAAAGCGTGATCTGGAGCATTCGAAGGCCATTGAAATGGCTTGCATTTTAAAAATTGTGACCGATTTTAATGGGTGGCATTGTTTGAGCCATAACTCCACCAGGAATGCACCATTTCCCGTGGTCTGGGGGACATTTCGAACCAGAATTCTGCTGGTATTCCAACGCGCACGCGCCCACTGCCTCAGTTTCCTTGCTGTCCACTCCCCTTTCTGCGTAGCATGCGCAGCCTGGGCACTGAAACGGTTCAATTAAGACTGGGAAATGGTGCATTCCCGGTGGATTCATGGCTCAAACAATGCCACCCATTAAAGTCTGTCAAATGTGGGCCATTTCAATGGACTCAATCGCTTCCGGACGAAGGAGTTCTTCCGCCCTTCGCTGCCATTGTATCTATACGGAAGAGGAGAACGGGCAAGGCGAACATTTCACGCCGATTCACCAGGGACACAAGGAACTCTCGCCGATGTTTCCACGCATGTGCGTCGAAGATTTTTTCTCCTGGGCTAGGGGTTTTTCCGAAGGCTTCCGTCGCGCCGGATTTGACATTGTACAAGGGATCGACAAGGACCAAAATGCTGCTGCGAGCTTCAAGGCCCGCATTCCCGCCTTTTGATCCTCAAGACACAATTTCAACTAGCGATGTGCTTGGCTTGGCTTAAAGCCCGGAAGCCCGGAAGCCAAAGCCCTGGCTTTGCAAGCCAAGCCAAGCTAAATCCAGGGCTTGATGGGGGCTTGGGCTTGGGCTTGAGGTTGGTGAAGCCAAAGCCAGGGCTTCAAGCCCTGGCTTTGACAAACAAAATTTCCTGTGTGGATAGCTCATGAATAACCCAGGGTTGACTACCAAAAACACACCACTAGAGTTTCAGACTGCTTTCCCACTAAACCTCTCCCTGGATGGGTAAGTTCGAGGTTGAGCTAAAGTTGAACACCAAGACCGGAAGATGCCGAAATATTGATGGAACGTAAAATATCCATATCGGGGTACTTGTGAGCCTGGAAAATTGTCTCAAGCATCCGAGGGAGTTAAGAAAGTTAGAACGTCAGCATAGATTATCTCTGGTATGATACTAGCCACCCTCGTGTGGCCCCCAAAAAATGGCTGTCAAGCCCGGGCTTAAGCCCAAGCCAAGCCAAGCCAAGCCCTGCCTTTGGGCTTGGGCTCGGGCTTGACGGACTTCAAGCCAAAGCCCGCTCAAGCCAAGCCCAAGCCCTGGTTTTAAAGCCAAGCCAAGCCCGAACATCACTAATTTCAACTCAACTAGCAGTCATCTGTGCTTCGCCACGGATTTAACAGGGGTTTTATTGGTGTGGAATATGTACACATTGCACAGTATGATGAAGTACGGAGTTCTCTTCAGAAATTTGAAGTCGTTGAACTAAGATACGGATCGTGCAGGGAAGGAGAAGGGAGGGTGTCACAATAAAGGAGTAAATCCATGTATTCTGGGAATCAAGACAAATTCTAAGCAGTTTCCGCTGCAAGAACACCCAGATCCGTTGAGTATTGGCTGCTCTGGGAGCACAAGCAGTCCTTGAACCAAGCACAGTAAAATTCGACGTCCCACTTTTCACCCTGACACATTATTTCGGACAGAAAATTTAACCCCCGGCGAATCATGTTGTAGAATTTTTTTTTTCTGAATTGTGTGGCCGTGCGCATATTTTATTCCTTCCTGGTGCTGAAGTAGAATGAGTATTCATTTTCTGGTTGATTCATCGTTCGGCTGGGTGAATGCATTCGACAGCAGGCGAACAGAAAATTTAACTCCCGGTGAACCACGTTATGGAATATTTTTTGAATTTTGTGGCTGAGCGCATATCTTATCCCCTCCCGGTGCAGAAGTGGAATGAGCACTCATTTCTGGTTGAATCATAGTCCGGCTAGATCAATGCACACTCCAATGCGCACACCGTGTTGCGATGTGCCTCAAAATATATGTCGTAGCTCAGTAACTGTATGTAAGTGCAGGGGAACTTTTCCACAACGTAAGATGGTCGATCTCGGAAGTGCGGTAAAAGGTGGTGTCTGGGGGCCTACAAAGATAACACGGCTTAAACGAACTAGCCGCAAAAAAAAAAAAAAAGCAAAGTAAGATAGACGATCCTGCGGGGTCTGGGAAGCGATGTTGATGGGATTGAAGCGAGCGTGGGTGCGCGGATTATAGTTTCACCGGCAGGAAGACAGAAAAGTTTGAGAAGGGAAGAAGAAGGAAATACATGGAAAGAGTCTGAAAGAGCCAGTGGATGAATGAGAACGATAATTGTCAAAAAAAGTGCGCATTGCAGTTTTGAATGAAGAACTGATGGATTACATAGCACTTGAACAGGAATTTTGGAAACATACATAAAACCGCTTGGAGTCTGATGCGCGACAGACGGGAGTGTGATGAGATCCAAGGCAACGGCGCGATGGCGCGGCTTTGCCTTGACAGAAATCGAAAAAAAAAAAAGTGTGCGTTGGACTGTTAAATGAAGCATTGATGGATTATGTAGCACTTGAACAGAAATTTTGGAAGCATATGGAGTCTGATGTGCAACAAGCGGAAGTGTGATAAGATCCAAGGCAACGGCGCGATGGCGCAGCTGCGCCTTCACAGAAATAGATGGTGAAGTGGACACTGGGCTGAAACTTTCCTCACCCAACTTCGATGGCGCTTCAAGTTGGAATCGCTTCAAGCACCGTTTTCGTACTCCATTTCTTTCTGCAGCTGACGGGTCTTGCAAGTACGCCAACGGGTACTTTGCCAGCTTCCTGACGCCCGAAGTCTTCCTGATGCCCGAAGTCCTGGCGGGAATTGAGACTGACGCCAAACGACGGAACCGTATTAACCCTATGTTGATGGAAGCATTGTAGGTGCTCAAATTCACATACAATAAATGTTGGCTCAACTTCATGGTAGATTGGCAATCTGCCCCAATTGCCGCAGAAGAAGAGGATTGGCTGCATACATTGGCATCCAAATTGGGTGGTGAAGAGGAGACGGTAATCCGGAAGGAAGTTTTGGATAGTTTAGACTTTGCTGACACTGCGTTTCCTGAAATGCCGGAGGATACTGATATGAATTACTTCGCTTTAAGTTAGCTCGAAATTATGTTTTCGATCTCATGTGTGTAATCGAGCAGTGCTTCGTCTCCTTGTGGTTGGGATTGGTTGAAGATTTGGGTCCAAGCAAATGGAAAAGATTGACCGCACCAGAGATCGCACTTGCAGTGTGCTTGAACAAGTTAAGCACTCATTCCCCTGTTGCAACCATTGGGGATTTCCGGGAACCGGATATGAACATTCTTGTTACTGATCGATACACCCCTGAGTCCAAATAGCCGCAGGTGAGTGCCTTTACTACACCTTTTGGGAGGCTGTATGCGTTATTCTTCGTTTTTTTCCCCCACTTGTTGGTAGATCGATCAGCGAGAAACGTCTTGCCCTAGCGCATGCACTTGGTCTACACCCGCGCTCAGACCCACAAGTGGGCACTCGATGTCAGTGACTTGTCCGGCCAAGGGGAATGACACGTCTTCTTGAACCACCTCGTTAGTGGCATTGAGCTTTAGCAACATGCAGGCCAGTTCGAATCGAAGGGAAGTGCAGAGTGTCCATGTCCATCGCTGATACCGCGGCCTGCTGATACGCCATATCTGCGCTCTGCCCTTCCGGTAATATTCCTTGACTCTGGAAAGACATCGATTTGAAGATTGAAAGAAAGCTGTTATACGAGGACGCACCAATCATTTAATCCTGTGCGGCGTTGAACGCTCTGCGTTCCAGGTTTGGATTCTTTGGAAATGCACGATACCCGCGTCCTCTTCGAAAAACCTTTGAGCAAGGCGAAAGTTCCGGTCATCAAGGTGAAAGCTATTGGCAATCCAAGTCTCAGTCCAGATTTGCAACTGAGAGAAAATTGATTACTTGTCCGGATTTTGAAATCGATCCCGACACCTTAATCTCGAACGCGCAAAGGTCGTGTCGTTCGGGGTTTTCGTCGCGGCGTGGACGCGCGTCCGCAGTCCAGCCCCCCCCCCCCCCCCCCATACGCCAGGCTGACATACATATCACGTAGATACTTCCGGCACTACCTCTCGCTTTGCATTCTTTGGTCGCTGCAGTATGAGTTTGATTACGTGCCGTGCGTTTTTTCCTGCCTTTCTCTATTTTCTTTCATGGTCTCGACTCGGTCTAATTCATTTTATTTCCCCCCCCCAGCAAACCCGCGCAAATCTTCTCCCCCCTCACGGGGCTCTACATGGCTCCCTGGTGGCAGTGAGCCAGAGCAGTCAATTGGCCCGTAAAAATTGGTTTTTTGAGCACGGCGAACGCAGTTCTGCAGCAGTGCTATCCTCGCCCGGCGCAAATCGATTGCGGTGCTCATTTTGGGTCGTTTTGGTATTCTGCACTTGGCAATCGGCCAAGTATTGAGTGGGATATGGGCCAAACAATGTTCCCAGCCCGGTGGCAGCGAGAAACTTTTATGCAAACTGAGCAGAAAAACAAATCCAAACATGCCGAACTTGGAGAGCATCTACTACAGACTGCGATCTGCCTAAACAAATCCGAGACCTAGTAGAATCCGGTGTGTATGCTCCAATTCACTGAGCCGCACAACAAAATTCCGGATTGCGGCGAGCTGTCCGCCTTCACCAGCGCAGTGCACATCCCGTCGTGCATTGGGTTGCAGCAATTGCCTTTCAGGTGTGACGGCTCTATCAAGCCTCGCTAGGTACGATGCTACAACTCTTGGTCCCGAAATCCTTTTGGACGTTGACATTATTTTGTCTGTATGTGCTGGGCTGATTATGGTTGATGCAGAGGCTTCTTTTTCATGGGACACGCCCCAATTGAGGAATTCCTTATGTGAGCGTGTCCCGGGACACGGCGTCGCCTGTTTGGCTCAGGCCTCATGGGCCCGGGACTATTAACGTAATATATTCTGTCCTAATAGTTATAAATGATATTTTCCTAATTATATATAAATGATCGTTCCCAAAACGGGAAGGACCCCCATACGGCAGCGTGTCCCCTGGCAAAAAGATCGAGTTTTGCATGGGACACGCGGTGGGCCAGCAGCCCTGCGAAAACAACGTGTCCCATGGAAATCTAAGTCGTTTTTTCTCTGGGACACGACAGCTGTTGATTCGCGAGCGTTGGCGAGACAGATAGCCGTAATGACGAACATCTGTGTTGATTCTGCTTCTGAAAACGAGATTTCGAGAACATGACGAGCTTGGGATGGTCGGAAAAGAAACCGCTAGTGCCTGCAGCAGCTGCTTTGCGGGACCACCCCGGAGGAAGATCGCATGCGCTGGAGGTACAATTTCGAGTTTGAACACGGGGGATTTAACTAAATGTGTAGGGATTTATTTGGTTGAATGTGTGGCGGGATTCAAGTCAAGGCAGCCAACTCCGAGGTTTGCTGAGCAGCGTACCGAGAATAGCGGTTGCCGCCGCTGCATTGCGGCCCAACAACATAGCTAGGCGGGTGGGTGCGCTGTCGCGATTTGTCTGGGCCGAATAGTCCACGATCCGCCAGATAACACCGTCGCTGGCAAGATAATCCGGCGCAACCTGAAGTAGTTATCTTTCTGCGGAATTCGTTGTCGGAGTTCCATCTGACCCGCTTCTTTGATAATACAAAATCATCGACCTCAGGCTCTTCCACCTCTCCGCTTGAAGACTATCGCAAATGATGGACCAGGGAGGCTTGTAATCCACTTGCAGGCAATATACAGGCAATATTGAATGATTTTGTCGTGACATCAAAAGAGAATCTAAGATAATCAGGAAATCGGCACCAAACTCAAAGACATCTGTATATCACAAGCTATCTGCCCTCAAACACATAGCAAATCAGAGATCGACATAGACACCGATAGCGGGCCCCGCAAACCCAAAAACAACCAGAGACCATCGAAGACACATATAACCTCCACTTGCGCTTCATAGCATTTCAGATTTTCCTGATACAAGAGAATGTGATTGAGTGAACAACAGAACGAGGCCAAGGGAAAGACCACTTGCCAGAGGATGAATTACAGGCGTGAAAGCGGTATCGAGATCGAGAGCTCGGGCAACCGCTCAATGCCTCGCACATGGCCCAAGGCCGTGGCTTGGATCACAGAGGGTGCGGTGCTGATCAAGGTTAGATAATAGTTCCCTGGGAGGGAGAAAGCCCCAAGGGGCGGGGGCTTTCTCCGTCTCAGGGAGCTGTTATCTTGTCTTGGCTAGCACATTCCGATCCTTAAACATTGTTTCACGCACTGACGACGCTACACTAGTTACACAGTGACGTCGACGTCAGGTAACACGGTCACTTCTCTGCTGTTCCATCCGATGATCTCTGGCAAGTCAGTCTTCTTGTTTTTCAGTCTTATACAAATCTTATCAATCTTATTTCTTACAGGAGTGTAGCATCCTTGGGCATCTTCTGGCCTCTTCACTTTTTCCGGGACAAGAAATTCTTCGACTCTGATATATTCTCAAGCATTGCCGGATAGTCGGACGGGACGTAACTTTGTTCGAGGAAGATTAATTAAATAAATAAATAACCACACGCACTAAATAGTCGGAGGCCTCTGCAAGCCTAACAAAGCTGTGATAAATCCGGTGCGCCGTTGTTCTGTCAACAATCAGGGTGTGTATCAATGGGGTATACTTGTCACCTGTCTACCTGCGATGAGCAACAACTGTGGCAGGCACATTGCAGTAGGCAGGCTCGCCGCACTTGTTGCTCATCGTAGGCAGGCAGTTCACAGGCTTGATGCGAGCCGACAAACCTGAAAGTCCGAGCATTCGACACATTTCTGAGTGGGTGAGGTGCGGTGAAACCATCATGGATGGATGTTTCTCACGTAGCGATCCCCGCGGATCCTCAAGGAGCACACGTTGCATGAAGCGTAGTGTTCAGGCAGGTGAGCCTGTGGTTCGGCAGGCGAAACACTCTGGATGATTAGATTTTGCGACAGCAGCGTCACAAACGCGGCTTGTCAGAGTCAGATCCGTAGGAACGCAGGAGGACAATACATACGCTGAACTTTCACTTTAAGCATTTGTAGTGTCCTGGGAGGGGGAAAGCACGCTGGCGGTAGGTGGATGAGCAGTTTTATCACAAGTGATGACACGAGGCTTAGCTGACAGTTCGTGGATTCTTCCGTGGGATCGTGAGATATTGGGTCGGCCTCGTATTTATTATTTATAGTCGATCCGGGAGTGTTTGGTGCATTTATGTAGGTGAGACCATATTGAAATCTGCCCAATACGAAAGCAAAAGATTCAATCACAGTGGACTGTAAAAAAATAAAATTAGTTCAGATTCACCACCACCTCCGATGCTGTAACTTCGAAGCACGGTGCCAGTGCAGTCAATTCGACTCGGTATTTGACGGCGACTTGCTGGGGAGATAGCCAGGGAAATTTGGGTTCAAACTGTCTCAGATTTCTTTTCCGGGCTCAGGTGTGCCCAAATGACAATTCCAAACAGACACAAATGAACCTGGGCACAAAGAGCTGGGACTTCGCATCAAAGCAGTTTCAGTCTTTTCACCACATGTTTATAGCCTCAGCAGGAGAAAACAACTGTTGACTAAATAATGGCTATTTTAACAACTAGAGAAATTGTTTGAAATTTTGTCGGAAGATCGCCGAAAATTTCTGAAGGGGGCCGTAGTGCGAAAGCACCAGAAGAAGGCAATGTGCTCCATACTGAGGATTGGAAGGATTGCACCGTATAAGGTGCCTGTCAAACCACATACAGTAATTTCGAGATGCAATCAAAAGCACAGTGAATCTTCGTCCATCTGGCCTTTCATGGAAATACTCTTGAGTCATTCGGGTGAGAGAAGACTCACTAGGAAAGCCAGGCAATTATCTATCACACCCAGCAAGTCGCCGTCAAATTCCGGCTCGAATTGATACGATGGTGAAAAGACTGAAACTGCTTTGATCTGAAGTCTCGGCTTTTTGTGCCAGGGTTCATTTGCATTTGTTTGGAATTGTCATCTGAGTGCACCTCAGCCTGCAAAAGAAATCTGAGGAGACAGTTCGAACCCAAAGTTCCCCGGCTATCTCCCCAGCAAGTCGCCGTCAAATTCTGGGGTACTTAAATTGATTGCACAGTGATGAGAAGACTGTGGTGATGGGTGTGTTTGTTCTCTGCATGCTAGAATGCGATGTATATAGGCATTTTGCGCCATGGAATGCAAAAGTGAAGCTGCAGACAGCGATTTCCTTTTCGGGAAGCGCGCAAAAAAAAAATTCCGGTTTTTGCCATTATTTTCAGAAATTCCTGTAGTTGTCACTGCTATCGCCGATATGGAGAGCTCCATTGTCCCTGGTTTAACGACCAAAGCAGCGCGAGCAATTTCGAGCAGACCGACACTGTTTTGCGGCGACGTCGGGTTAATCGAACCGTACGTTTCTCGCTAAAGCAGCCGAACTCCACTGACGCGGCGACCGGATCGACACCCTCAGTATTTATCAACCTGTGATTCTGAGAAATATGATTCATATGAATGGCGCCCCGGAACCTGCCACCATTAGGACCGCCTCCAGCCCATTGTCTACCCCCGATCCCCGAGCCATTATGTAATTGCATTGCTAATCGGAAGCTGGTAGTGAAGTTACAAACTGAGTGTCAGCGGCGGCTTGAACTCGGGTACAACTTGGTTGCGAAGCTTTATTATCAGCTTGAGAACTTGGGCGAGTTATGTATGTGGTTATTTTCTACCGAGGGCGAAGGCCCTAATATGTATATCTATAAAGCTTTAAGTATCAAAGCACCCGACGAGTTGGAAACCTCAGCCTGCGGAGAACCTGATATGGACCGCCTCGGCACTACATCGGACGAATTAAACCCACGGACAACAAACCGCATCGATCAAGTGTGCGATGCGCCGAGAGACGAGACGCACACAGCACAGGTTCACCCACGCGACGCCGTGTCTGGTGTTCATGAGAAAAACGGTCCACTCACTGTATTGGATTCATTAAATGATCCTATCACCGACATGCAGTCGTTGCGGACCGTCAGGACTTACGCACTCTTTGGCTCACGGCCAAACGACTTCCAGCGTCTCCTTGTGGGGCAGCGCATGGGAGTAGATATTCCCGTTTCCGTCATCTGGGAGGATGGTCCTGGAAAAGTACTAGTTGGGGATGACGGGTCCGCCTTCCGTCTTCATCTCACTGCGGGGCCCATCAATGCTATTACCGGCGCAATTTTCAAATGCTCGAAGAATTCTCATGAGGATCTAGTGAACATTAGACCCGAGCATCAAAATGCGGCTAGAGGTGTTGCCAAGTCACTGTCTGAGTAGATAATCTTTCACACCCGAATATACGATTTATTTGGTTAAAATCAACAACATCCGAATGTACTGTGATGTATCAGACAGGCTGAGACGGCGCAAGCAACCGTGGGCACTGTAAACTGTGCGGATTCGCAGACCATGGACACAACCAGGCACCCTGCACGAAGTGCCAGGTTACTCGGGATGAACGGTTCACTGACAAGGCTCTGCGCAATGGTAACGTCCGAATTTGAGTTATTCATTCGATTCATCCATTTTTACAGAATATTCTCCGCGAACCGGGGAGAAGCACCGTAAATTATCTTCCGACGTTCAGCAATAAGTAAGAAATAAGTTACGAGTACTTATGTAATCGTTCTTTTCATCTGCGGGATGATTTTGACGATGCATTTTACTTGTCCGATTCTATCGTTCAACACCCAATAGTGGCTGGTATTTGGCCACAAGATTTTACAGACACATATGCGATACAAATCATTTTATACTGTACCAATCTGTATGCGTGAAACGGAAAATGGGCCGTTACGCTTGAAACAGCTTACAAATCACCCTTTTATGGAAGGTGAGTTGTCATAAAAGGCAAATTTGTAAGCAGAAACAGGCCCCTGTTACGCGTTACGTTTCACGCATACAGAAAGGTACAGTCTGCGATGTTGAAACACCTGCTATGATTTTCTCGATGATTTCCCGAAGTTGTGGCTATGTTGTTTGCAGAAGTTATCCGCCAGCTCCCCGTCACTGTAAGGTCACGCATAACACGGTCCAGAATTCCGGTCAGTCCATATCCTTGCCATATCCAATTGAAATAACGCTACTGAGATCGTCGAAACCGCGGCCGGGTAAGAATCTGACAAAAGGCTGCCTTTGTTCTGCGACCTGCTCCCGGCGGGCAATGATGAATGACTTGTCGAGTTTACACCCTGTGGGCTGGGTCCACAATGCTGTTTGTCACAAGGCGCCTTATCTCAGTAACCTGACTCACTTCCACAACGTTCAGGGCCATCCGCATTTCCCACACGATTTGATCCAGCTCTGGGAGGATCACTCATTTGTTTCAAAGGTTGCTCGTGAACGATCGTGGCCAAAAGCCGTCCCAAACTTGGAATTTGATGGCATATATCGAAAATTTTTCACTCAACACCCGGACCTCTTGGTTGTATGCAGAGCGCTCACAGTCTATGATAATGACACTCCTATAGTTTTCCCCCTGATCCTCGACCTCTATGGTCTGACATACCGAGTCCTTCAACCACATGTCCGGTTCCCTGAACTTGACAACTCTGACTTCGGTCTACGGGAATTCTTAGCAGATCATCGTCGAGCGGGGGTTTGCTATCGTGACCCCCAGGCCGTTGCGGAGGACACTATGCGTCGTTGGATTCATCTGGCCAAAGAGGTGATTGGGGGTCGGAGTGATTTCTGGCCGCATTGGTAGGCGAGTTAGCATTACCCCAAAGTCTATCAACGAGTATGCAGGGCTCTGCTGCGGGGCATAAAACAGTGTCCAACCAGTTTAACACTACTCCCTGAATTTCAGTCTCTCAACCTCATTGCCCTTTGCGATAAACTTAAAATTGCCCCGGATCGAGACACTCATTCCGGGTGTGTTCCGAGAGGAATTGCTCTCCCATCTCAAATCCAATTCACTTGGTGTAAGCTCGTAATCTGTTCATTCGATACTCCCGCAGACATCTGCATATTCAGTTTTGACGAATTTCATGTGGTTCGTATAGCACATCGAGACCCCTGTCGTGAACCTTTCCCATCAATTCTGGTCAGACCCATGCAACCTTCGTCTATTTCCTTCGATTTTATGGGCTCGATCGATGCTGAGGATTATTCATAGCAGGTCTCCCAGCTTCGCCTAATGCGTTCTGTCGTCGAGAAAAAATTCATTTTCGGTTTCGTGACTGAATCGTGCGGTGTGACGTGCCGCGTGACAGTACGCGATGCATAGAGTCTCTGTGTCGGAATTTGAGCGTGTGCAGTGGTTTTGTGGCTTCTTCACCTATTTCAATACACCAGATGACGTAAATAATGGTGTGCAAATGTAGAGAGAGAAGAGGACATGCGACGCGGTGATGAGCTCTCGCCAATTTTGGGCCAGCTCGAAAGAAAACGCAATTCCAGGTCAATTCAACCAAAACACATGTTTGAAGGGTGGTAAAACATTTTATCCGCGATTCCAGCAATTTACAATGGTTTTATTCACACAACAGAATATTTTGTTCAACACTTTGTGACGCGCTATCTGCGACGGGAAGGGCTGATTGTCAACTACTTCGCAGCACAGTCTGGGCATCTAAACACATTCTGAGTCGACAGAATCATCTGTATACTTACTGGCTTTAATATACGTCTTTGGTCCGAAGGGATTGATACGGATTTAGAGGCAGTAGAGCGCAAAGAACACATCCCCCTTTTTCTTGATCTTGAAGCAAAGTGCAGCGAAGCACGTGAATATCATGTGAGAACGGTGGCTTGATCCGAACCTAAGACAGACGGTCACCGGTCTAGTTTGGTGGCAGCATCTCACGGCCCACTGTACCGAGGTTCACATGGGCTGTCAAAACAAATCCAAAAAGCCAGAGAAAGTAGAGAGGGAACCCGCGGTTGAGCTCCCAAGGAGGGTGATGAGGGACGTTCTGCTTGATATCTCTCCATCCCTGCTCCTTTGCTAGGGTATTCATCATTTCATGCTGGCGCAATCAGCAAGGACAAACTTTTGGAATGTCCAAGGTGATTTGTGTGAGCATGTGAGAGGCGGGGGGCGGGGACCGATCTCTCGAGCCCACAATATACGCCTGGGCACGACCATGGGATGCTAGTGTCTACGCTAGTCTCCGCCAATTCCACCAAGCCAAAGGTTTTAATCCAGATAACCAGAATGTTGCCCGACATCTTAGGGCGCCTCTTTTTCAACTGTCCAGCGAAGTAGATCCTCCATTTGCACATGGTAAATTCCCAATTTCTCTGCAACAGCCGGTTCTTTCTCATGATAATGAACGGATTCCGATGAACCTGGGTCCGAAGAAGAAACCGATCAACCCGAATCGTCCAGTCTTCATGACGACCTGCTGGTCTCGAAGAGCTTCAAATTTTTCATGAACGTGCAGCTGTCATTCATTCTATTCCTTGCCTTTTTCTGGCTGTATGACCACGGGTGGTATAGGCCTCAACCGGAATAGCTTCCATCTCCTTGTCACGGGAGCGCGAGTCGCTTCGGGTTGGAGAAGAGGGTACTTGACGGGTTGGACAGAAATATATACCACAGCTGCGGCGACAAGTGACAAGTCTATAGTCGCAGACGGCGGACATTAATTGTTCGATATTTCGTGCACCAATTAGCACTGTTTCACATTCAAAACCTAGAAAGCGGTCCGGGGGTCACCACATCTCTCACCTCCTGCGCAAAATAAAAAAATATTCAATTTATAATTCCCGCCGAGAACTTGGCCACAGATTTCGGTGCCATTCCAAATTTCTGTTAAATCTTGGGTCAAACGCGCTGAACAGTCAACCTGTTTACTGGCTCGGATGCTCTGATCTTGGCTTAATTTCCCTCTACTCAATTTAACGTTCCCATAGTTATCGGTTTGTTCTCTGTGTTGCCTGTTTACCTGCTGTTCACTCCTTATTTTTCCGAGCCACGACTGCGTAGCTCGCCGCGTTGCGCGCACAGCATCGCTGGAAACGCCGGAGTGACCTGATACGCATCACCAACGCAGTATCATTGACTCCCCAATGACACAAGCAGTGATCGCAGCCCATAGTCTTTTTTCTCTCTTTAAATTTCGGTCGGCACGAAAACCTAAACAGTCATACATTTTTTCTAGATCCCCAATTATTTTAAGTTTGTTTGAGAATGGTGTGCAAAGATATCGACGTTCCGAGAGTGAACCCTGATGTGATACTACAGTAGTCACATTCGGTGATGATTTGGGCAAGGTCGCACAAGTGTTACAAAAACCGCCTTTTCATTTATCGTGTATGCTACATATGCACCGCAGAATCGCCCAAGATTTCATACAGCAATGGAATATGAAGTCGAATCTGGTACAATATTTGGTAGATGTTGAAACATTAAAAATAATTAACGTACTGGGTCAACGACTTGACCGTGCCGTGTAATGCTACCTGTCAAGAGGGCTTGGTTTTGCTGACTTGAGCCTTATGGATTGTTTATCAGGACCGTACCATCGAAGTGCCTTCCTTGCACCATGAATGCCGCCGAGGTTGAGTGCGTGCGCCAACTTCCAATCTCGGCAAAAAGTGCAGTAATTGCTTGAAGAAGGCCCTCTGGGGTCTGATGTCTGTCCAAGATTACCGACTTCTGTTTCTCATATAGGGACCGGATATGGAGCCGAATTTCGAGGGGAACATCAGAATCCGAAGAGAGTGTGGTGATCCTGTGGCGGCGGGTGTGCGGCTTTCGAACCACCTGAGAATAGATCGCCAGAACGGCAATATCATCGCATTGACAGGCAGTCTGCGCCAAGGCGACATTCCATGCTGAATTGACGGAGGCATATTGTAAATTGGCCTGAATTTCATTAAAATTATGGATGAGTGATTCAATCTCAGCTCGAGCATTGAAACTGAGCAGAGCAACCAATTATGTCAGCAAATAACCCCTAGATGTCAATCTTTTAATTTGACACAAAATATTACGGCATGGTGTTATTGTCGCGTAATGTGAGAGGGGGAAAATAGAGAATACAACTGCTGTGATCCCAGTATGGCAACCCTAGCTGCTCACCTCAGATAAGTTGAGAAAAACTCTCCAGATAGATTCTGTAGCCAGGGGTATAGATCATTGTATCACCCCTTTATTAAAATTACGTGTGTCTGTCTGTCTGAAGTCATTTTAAACTCCGCCATCAATCCGCCATCAATCCTCCAGCATCCTCCGATATTCAACCGAAGTGGGGGTGCAAAGCACCCCACCACGCTCTTGTAAATAAAATAAAAATCAAGAATACTGTATCTAAATATGTAACAAGTCTCGCTGAACTAGACACAGAGGCCACATCATGTCTGTGACATCAGTTGAACGAGAAATAGAGGTAATATCATGCCTACTCGCTGTCGGAGAAAGTGATGGCCGGTGGCTGTTCTCATCATTCTGACCACCTATGCACTCCAAACAACTTATGGAGGGAAAATATGAGTGAATAGAAGATATTTGGTTATGCTAGCAAAATGCCAAAAAAGGAAATTATGAAAATATAACACATTTTTGCTCAGAATTTGAAACCGACTTTTTGGGGAGGGTTTTTATGTAAGATCTGATTGCATAGCCGAAAAGTACTCGTTAAGTAGTGTAGAATACCACTTTGAATCATATTAATACCTTGTGATTTGAGCTCACAATCTCAGTCAGAAGATGGTCATTTTTGCCATTTTTTGCTCAAATTTGCCTATTTTCACTGGAAGACGACCCGCGAAACTAGCATCCACTTTTTCGAGAAATTCTAGCATACAGAATGTTTTATTTACCACTTAAAAGCTCCTCCAATTTATTTGAATTTTTAGAGTGCCATTTGAGCCTCAAAGTGCAACACAGTGAGAGTCACATGTCATGCTTCGGCGCTTCATCCACCTGGATTCTGAGCTCTAGATAAAAAATTTGAGCAGCCAGGAACATTTAGTGCAGCAATATAGATTCACTTGCACCAAAAACCAATTTAATTATCCATCCCGTAGGGACAAAACATCGAAAACCGGCGGGGTGGCTGTGCAGATTATGTAACAAGGTTTTATCCCGATCGGACCCCCGCGCTTACTAACAGACTTCAATCTATCGAGGTACGAGATCAGGTAAGATTGAAACGTCTGGCTGCGAGAGACTAAAAGGTTTCAGGAATTTCTGCAGAGTACCTGCCATTCATTCAGTGCGCAATTCACAGTTAACCTGTCTCGCTTACCAATACCACGGCCACCCAAGGCTAGCAATCGCAATTCGGCTATGCAATTTTTTTCTGAGTTCGATGTCGAAAGTGGGGTCCGAATCCGGGGTTTCTTTGACACCAGTGAGTTCTGCGCAAGCAAGTGCGGCTTTACCATACTTACCACATTTACCCCCCATCCAATTATCCCCGTGCCTGTGTCATCTCGTCCTGTTTTCATGATGTGCACGCGGCGTGCTTCCTATCGCTTATTACGGGACGGCACCAATTACATCCAATATTTATTTGCACTACCTACTTGCTACTTGTAACGGCCTGTTGTTTGGTTCAACACTTGGACCTCTGATGAAATTGTCGAAATTGCCGCCGATATAAATGTTGCAGCCTCTTTTCCTATCCCCGATATTCTCGCCCACCGGTATCGCAGCCAAAACCGTGGCCGCTCAATCTCAGAACACGATCAGCATCATTGCGTACCACCATGGCATGCTGTCTTATTTGTGGAGCCATCTTTTGACTCGGCCGATATCGCCGTTCAATGTACCATTCCGGGCAGAAGGTACAACCCTTAATTATCTATCTCACTCGGGGAAAAAAGGAGATGTGAATCGCAAAAATATGCGTTCTCTTATGCACTCCTCATCACCGCACGAGATTGTGCCAGATTCGCATCCGTGCTACGAAAGCCCACTGGGTTCTGGCACATTTCATCATGATCGTCGCTTAATTTTTCATTTTAACAGCAACTGGAAAACTGAAGA
Organism: Mycena olivaceomarginata; assembly: GCA_029378375.1. Taxonomy (NCBI): domain Eukaryota; kingdom Fungi; phylum Basidiomycota; class Agaricomycetes; order Agaricales; family Mycenaceae; genus Mycena; species Mycena olivaceomarginata. Next base: position 117,001 of record JARKIC010000751.1, on the reverse strand, counting down.
GTTGGGCACCCATGAACCAAATCAAAGGCCACGCAAAGATCTCTACCTGAGAGACTTCTGCGTCCGTGAGGTGCCAAGCTGCAAGAAGCCAGAACCTGCGCGAGGGATTTCTGAGCCCGTAACTTGGCGCCTCGGATGAAATGGCAGATCAGCTGTCCTAATTCTGATTGTTCGGTAATTTTTCAGCTGAGCATGAGGTGTGTCGTTTCCAACTTTTAGGGTACAAAATTTTCAGGTACAGGATCATATGGAAAGGAGATAACTACAACAGTCTGATTTTGTCCTGTGCCACAGTAATGTAGAGTACCATTGTACGAGTGCAGCATGCAGGCATGAAAGTACAAGAGAGTCTGAATGGTTGTTTCTAGGTGACCTTTTGTACACTAGATGCTCTGGAATATCAATTCAGCTGAAAGGTCTGGTTTTGAACGCGTCGGCGTACGGAAAACCGACAGTCTGGCCATTGTTGTCACAGATATTGACTGACCATAGCTCCCTGGGAAAATGTGAGCTCAATGACAGACGAAGTATTTGCACTCACGTCCTCCATATGCAGCACCTGTTGTACCGTCCCGTATACCGTCTGCCCGGCGCCATTCCAGTAAAACACTCGGGTCCCGGGCTACCGAAAAGAATGGGAGTGGGACTCGGCGAGTTCCATCATGGGTGAACGAGTCCCATTAATCACCCTGAAAGAATGGGACTTGTTCACTGATGATGGGACTGTGTTCCCATCAAGAATGGGACTCGTCATCTCGACAATGAGCCAACCATCAAAGATGTGACAGTATTCAAACTCCGCACAGTCGGCCTAGACTCGTAACCAGCCTGCCTACGGCGTTCTAACAAGGCGAGCTTGTTGCCGTAGGCAGACTGGTACTTCTCAGGCTGTGTGAAAGGGCTGAGGCGGAGTTTGAAATTAAGTTAGCGAGCCCGATGACGCAATGATGCAATGAGCTGCGGCAATTCCGGAGATCACGGTCCGAAGTTGATCACCACTAACACTACCCTCAGGTTTTACGGTGTTCTGTCCCACAAATACAAAATGTAAGGAGGCAAAATTGGAGGGATACAATTTTCATTCATTCTCCCCGCTTCAACCAACAAATATGCTTCGAAATTGGGCACAAAATGAGTAAGATTTTTAAAAGGTCGCTTGAATTTCAAACTCCGCAACAGCCACGGTTTAATTTATGTTCAACTTAGTTTGAAAACTGTTTGTGTTCACAAAAGTCACGTTCAAAAAGATCGAGAGTGTCTATCAAAGATGAGCTGCCGGATCAGATCCGTAGTTTGGCTCGCGGATGCAATTTCTCCGCCATTACTGGTCGGTTTTGTTTCAATCTTTCTGGGTAGCCGATAGTACATTAAACGAGGCCGCCGAGCGCAAGACCAAAGGACAATCTGGTACTCCCAAAGTCGACGGCGGCGAGCCAGCAAAGCGCAAGGCATCGTCGAGTGCTACCCAGTAAGTGCTTCTATTCTACTCCACACTTGCTCATGGTTCACGATTTCAGGAAGCACCCGAAGAAGATCAAGACCAGCAAGAAAGGTGGACTGGCAAAACCTCGCGCGGCATCATCAGCATCCGGCAAATCCAGTCTAATGGCTGTCGAGAGCGATAGTGACGATATCATGGTGAGGTACGGAGGTCCAGCCATCGACGACGATGACCGAGTATCATTACCTCTTGTCTTTAGCTATCACCTTCGTATCGACTTGCTTTGCCTGCCTACCGCTCGACCATCTCCATCGGGTCCAGTGAAAAGCTGTATAGCTAGCCATCAGCATCAACGCTTGGCTATGTCTTCCTTGGTGAAGTGGTTAATGAGCAATCTTTGTTCTGAGTTCGAATCCCGTCGCGGGAATGTTCTAGCTTTTCAAATGGTTTAAACAGGAGGTTCTGTTGAACATGAACATTGTTTTGATTAAACCGTGTTCAACCCCGTTTTTGACCTGGGACTGTGCTGCATGGTACCTAACCCCTCGGGCGAAACAGTCCACGTGTACAGTCCATCACCGGTCAATAGCGCCTCTGAAATTTCGCCCCGAATTAACGGTTCGATGTGTCCTCTCTTCTTGAATCGAACAGTCCATGTCACAGTGCTGGAATTGAAATTGTTTGAAAATGCAAAGAATTGTGGTGAGGACAATAGGGTCACGCATTTCAAAATGTATACCAAGGGACGCGATTGCCCGTTTTGGACAAATGAAGCCGGAAGTCCCTTTTTTCTGGGTGAGATTTCCTCGAAATTGACGAAACCCCGCCTCGGATGCATATCCAGAATTACAGGGCCTTCAAAGAATTGTGGAATCTGCTGGAGGGTCGAAATGGACATGATTGCCCGTTTCGGACAAATGACGCCCGAACTCATTTCTTTCTGGGCCAGATTCCTTCCAAATCGACGGAACGCCCCCTCGAATGCCTATACAGACAGGACTACAGGGCCTTCAAAAATCTGTGGAATCTGCTAGACGGTACGTGATTGCCCGTTTTGGACAAATGACGCCCGCTTTGTCAGATCTCCCAACGCGGGCACGTCATGTCGTGACCTCGGGCGGGTAGATCGAAAAAAAAAAATTGCCCTCTTATTTTTTGGTTTGGAAATGCATCAGAGCATCCGCTATAAATATTTTAACATTGGGCTGGTGGGTCCGGTTCGGGGTTCGGCAAAAGTGCCGAACCGAACCCGTCTTCAGGTCCGGGGATCTCTGTCGTTCTGATCTGACGACGATCCTCCCCCCTTTCCACCACAATGACACAGTGGTCTATCTCCACCCTCCAAACTGCAATGGACCGCAGCAATGCGGAGCAGACTGGTGGGCGAAACCGATTTCACGGCTTGTAGTAAATTCAATGATTTCAGATGCTTCAGGCGCACACATCACCGATTCCGGTGATTCCTTGATCCCTTCCGTCCAAAATTCGGGTGCGTATCACTTACTTCGCCCCTAAACAATGAATAAACTAATGTCTGTTTAACTTACGAGTTAACACATCGGAGTTGTGAGCACGATCATTCCGATATTCATCATTATCTAACGCATGGAACAAGGCCCCCGCTCCAAACAGCGGCGATGGAATCTTCGCGTTTCCATCCCTCCCTTCCACTACCCAATTATCGATGATCCCTCGTGAGCCCCACCGTATTTCATCCCAGAGAGTTCGATTTTCGGGCTGTTCAGATGATTCCATTGGCGCTCCGAATGCTAGCGATGTAGGTCCTGGCCAAAGTGGTGCGTCTTCATTGTCCCTATACATATACTGTTGTTTCAAGCATTTCCAGCCGTCCACGGCTCGGAACATGGTGAATGCAACTCTTTGTTGCGTCTCCTTGACTAATGAGCCTCAGAAGAAGTAAATTTGTCCCAAACGCGAAACAGTCAGGGTGCGTATATCCATCGTGGTTTCATTTCGAGCAGCTCTTTATTTTTCTAGAGGGCTCAGGCGTGAGACGGAGCTTCTCGCCCACCTTCGTTGGCGCAGACGTTGATGAAGTTCTCTGCTGGCTTCCCTACTCTCCTTTATTTGGTTCCAGAAGCTCCAGGTTACGCCCACAGAATTCTAGGTATTACTCTATGCTGCTTCACTATGTGCTACTTGGCTCTGCATTACTTCTGCGCAATTGCTTTAGAATTATATTCGTGTTACTTCACGCCCATGCGATGTTGCTTCCATTAATTGGTTTAGAGTTATCTTGATATTAATTAATGCCCCTGCGTTTCACCGTCACAATATCGAATTAACCAGCCATTCTCTTGGCATTGGCTGGTTTTTTCCGACCTGGATAAATCGGTTGCAGATTCAGACCTCCTACCTTGATGGGAGTTCTCTCTTCTGTTCAGACACAGCGATCGGTACTGAAACCACCCCCCCTGGCTTCTCTTGGAAATTATGCCTGGATCCGAGCATTCACGCGCAGTGGAACGGAAACATCTATCCGGCGAGATTCTGAAGCTGCTGCATAAACGGGCCCCTAGGGTGGGAAGCGTCAAGGTCATAGTTTTCAGTCAGGGCGAATTTTACCTGCTTCTGGGGCGGTACGGGCATACCTGTCGTTGTTCCACCACGTTTACCTCTCATCCATCTCAAGGCCGAGGCGGAAACGGATATTGCCCTGTTTGTCTCGAGCCTCAAAGACACTGATATCATTCACTGGTATGTAGAGATAGAGGACCCGACAACCCCTGATTCTTTTGCAGAAAACGTTTGAGGTCGTTTTCTGCAAAAATATCAGGCCTTTAGCGGGGTCCCACATGTATTGGTCAACCTAGCACCCCACTCAGTGGTATTCTAGCTTGATGATACATATCACACCAAACCTGCAAGCCCGTCTACATCAGGAAAATCCCAAATGCTTCATAGGATTGTGGTGAGGGCAACAGGGTCACGGGTTTCAAAATATAAAGCATTGAGTGGCCACTAGAGAGGTCAATAATGGCTCTGAGGAGAATCTGAATAGCTGGAAATGACCGCAACGATCAGGGCTATCCATTGCTAGTTTACGCGCCTCAGAAAATGGCTCTGGGACCGCGCTGGAATTGAAAGTGCTCCAAAATGCAAAAGATTGCGGTGAGGCCAATCGGGTCATTTGTTTCAAAATGTAACGGATTGTGGTAGTCTTGATAGCTCGTTATACTATCGGCCGCTGGCTGGGAATGCAAGAAACCCACTTTGATCTTGAAGCAGCAACGCAATTCAATAAAGTCTTCAAATGCTGTAAACCAGACCATCCTAACCTTTCTCCTGCTGTCTCATCGCAGTTCTATGGCGGAAAAAATATTTTATTTTGCGTGAAATGTGGAGGCCATTTTTGGGGTCGGAGTTCCATCCACGTCCATCCATGGATCACGTCATCCAAGTCAGGCCCTATGTGGCACAAGTCGAGCTGTGATTGATACATAATGGCCCTGGAAAGGTCCATTCCTTACTCGCCAACCACACATTCACTGTAAGGGTGACTCTACTTCTGAGCCCGAGAACAGTGCCCGTCTTTCCCAGGGCTTTAGCATACGTACATTTCCATCCTTCATGACGGCAGGTGGTCAGAAATATAGGGCAGAATTGAATGAAAAGAATGAGCTACGGAAGTTGCGGATCGGTAAAGATTTGACAAAGAACGAGCCGCCACAAGTTGCGGCAGCAGCAGGATGACATCAAGAAATCTGTCTTCCCACGTCCTCCGACGGTGTAATCAGTGTGTTTCTAAGGCTACCTTTCAACTTTGGAGATTGGCTTTCCCATTGCTTTGTGTTGTCCCTCCGATTTGACCCCTTTGTAACGAAACTGTCGGAAATCCATCAACCATCCCTTTTAAGCTTTCAGGGCTGCAGACGGTGAGAGATCCGAAAATTGTGTGGGCGCTGGATTGTCTGGCAACCTAGCGCACATCTTTCCTTCCTCCACCGTCCTCAATCTAAACTCTTCCCTCGAGTCCCCCACTTTTTGCGCGTGGAGGGGAGGATTTGAGACCCTCCACGCGCACAGATGCCTCCACGCCATGTGCCGACTTCCCGTGTCCTTCCTGGCGGCGCATTGGAAACGAAATTCCAGCTGGGTGAGTTAATGTTTCGTTATTTTCCTATCTCAACTAACCCTAGTAATCAGATACCGCACCTCCGCGTACCCCACCAGCTGCACGACGCCGTACACGGAAAAGACAGCCGGTGGGCGAGGATAACACGGGGGCCGAGCCTAGTCCCATGCGGACTCGTCGACGTCAGTACCAACAACCACCCACGCCACTTGAGGGCTTGGCGTCGAGACTCCAGCCTGAACTTACACGAGGTATGTTGCTTTGCTGCAGTAGCAACAAGAACATTGAATATGATTTCCAGATTCCCCCTCACAGACACTGAATCGACGCTCTCAGCAACCAACAACAAGTGGCCCGGCACCCGTCAGAGAAATCCCCGTGGCGTCTAGCTCTAGAATCACTTTGCAAGAGGACAGTCTGGCGCACGGTACGAGTTCACGTCCAAATGTTCCATTCTTTAACCCAGACTATGTACAGATGCACGACTTCCCCGAGATCTATTTGATGCTGATGTCGATGCCTCACCCGAACGCGGACGACGGCGCGTCCATTTCGCAGATGATGCCGAGTCTTTCGCTTTTTCGTCCTCCCCTTCCCCCGAGCCACTCTCAAATCAATCTCCAGCTTTTTCAACTCCATCGCGCCCTCCTAGATCGGGTGGCATGCCCAGAACACCTCCGCATCATCGTACAACTCCAACTCATACCCAACAGTCCCTTCCACGCCCAACTCCACATGCCACTCCTACTGGGACTGGGACCGGACGTGCGGCTCCATCTGGGCCTCGACGAGGCAATCCTCCCGCTGGAACCCAACGTAAAGCGCCTGCTGGAACTCGGCAACCAGCTGCGGCCGACGTCCGGACATTCTTCAGTGAAATGGAGACCAAGAATCACTGTTTGTTCTGCCAGTGCGTGTTTCAATCAATATTTAAACTCTTTGCAACTGATATACTTCATTGAAGACAACTTCGGGTAACTCACCCTCACGTCAAGGCTACTGCATTCAGCCTGAATACGAGCACTGGGACGATGCGCAAGCACCTTTACGAGCGCCATGCGGACGAGTGGATCTCTGGCTGTGATCAGCTCGGCATTCCAATTACCGCCAAGGATGCTCAACCGGCTGTGGAAAAGTTTCGGCAACGCTATGGTCAGCAAAGCGGCACCGGGGGAACCACGAGTGGAGCCAAAGGCAGGCGACCCTTCTCCCACGAAGCCTTTGTGGATGCACTCGTTGAGTTCATCGTCGGTGACGATCAGGTGTGTACTTCCTTGCCAATCAATTACGAGGCGCTAACCAATGGTTCAGTCCATTAATGTCATCGAGAACGAGCACCTACGGAACCTGTTCTTGATGCTCCGAGAAGATCTTCGAGATTCAGACATTCCTCACCGCTCAACGATCCGAAACCGAATCATGGAACTTTTGGACGAACATCTAGATCAAATTGAAGCAGATATTGCGGTGTGTAATCCATCTAAGCTCTACGTTATAACGTATCCCTTACAAACTATGAGGCGGCAATCGGGAAGATGTCGGCGACCATGGATATATGGACGGATCAAAGGCTCCGACCGTTCATGGCAGTTACCGGCCATTGGATTGAAACCACAGTCGTCGAAACTCCCTCGGGTCCCCGATACGCTCTCAAGCTTCGCTCTGCTTTGATAGGCTTTATCCACCTTCCGGGCCACCACGACGGGGAACACCTCGCACATGCTTTTTTGCACGTCATTGACCGCATCCGTGCCGCAAACAAAGTGAGTTATATTCGATTGTTTTCAAATTCTCAGTTTATTCATCTCATGCATAAGTTGGGTTGGGTTACGCTCGATAATGCCCCAAACAATGATACCTTCATGCTCTGGGCGGAAATGCAATTGAGACGGCGTGGAATCCCTTTCTCCAAAACTGAACGACGCATTCGGTAATGACGCTTTGTAGTTTTATTTATCATCTCTCGACTGATGTGCGATTCCATTTACAGATGTTTCCCCCACGTTGTCCACTTGGCCTGCCAAGCGATTTTAAAGGCCATCACTGACATGAATTTTGCCGACAGCGATGCAACGCCCTTTGAGCCGTCGGGGAACGTCGCGACAACATTTATGGATGCAATTGATCGTGATCCCATTGCCACACTTCGTGCCATCAGTTCGTCAGGTATGTGTTTTATTTGATTACGGTTAGTGATATTCTTACAAACCCTTGTACAGATTCGATCATCTTCCTTGCGCCGCCATTTTTTTTCGGACGTGTTGAAGAGTCTCCAACTCAAGGACTTGGAGCTCCTTCGAGACGTAATCACGCGGTGGTCGTCGACATTGTTGATGATTGATCGTGGCCTCCTCCTTCGCCCAGTAAGTGCAATATTCAATGGCAGAAATGGCTCTAAGTATTGCGTAGGCAGTTGATAGCTTTCTATCGAGCAACCAGTTTGAGGAGCTTCGCAAATTCAATTTAGGTGATGAGGAGTGGGCCGCACTTGAAGTTTTCAAGAAAATTCTGGACGTCAGTTTCTTGGTTTTCGAATGGTCACTTCACTTAACATCATTGGATTGTGACGCAGGTGCCCCACGCCTTTCAACAGAAATTGTCTGCAGAGAAAACCCCGACCCTTTGCAATGCGCTTCCGGCATTCGAAGCGATGATCAACAAGTGGCAACAGATGCAACTGGACAATCCAGAGACCGCCGACATTATTCAGAAAGGCCTGGACAAACTTGGGTCTTATCAAGATCGCCTCGAGCACGTTCCGGCATATATCCTGGCAATGAGTTAGTTCATCTTACATTTCTTTCATCTTCTGCCGTATCAAACTTATCTTGATCCCTCCGAGTCGTCAACCCAAGGATCAAACTTCGATGGCTTATCCAGTTCAGACCCGAGAAAGTCGAATGGGCTAAAGCGCTGTTCAAGAATGCTGTGCGCAATCCAATTTATTCGCCTTTTTACAGCTAACACTCATGAACTCCCAGGTTAAGGAGTACGATACTAACCCAATTGCTTCACCAGTGTGCCCGACATACGAGAGCTGGGCAGACGAGATACTTGGTCTTGATGATCCCGTTCCGTATGGCAACGGTGGAGATAGCATAGATGATGAAATCAACGCCTATTACAGCGATCCCCGCTTTGGTCTTTCGATGCTGAATTACTGGGAGGTGAGTATGAATCGTCCAACACTCTCCGTGACTACGCTCAATTTCCATATAGGAAAGCCAGATGCGCTACCCAAGAATATTTGCATTGGCACTCGACATTCTGCCAATCCAGGGATCAGCGGTACCGTGCGAGCGAGCATTTTCCTCCAGTGCCGAGACCGACACGCGACGACGCAATCGCACCGCCCCCGAGCTCATGGAAGCGCTGCAAATATTAAAGTTTTTTGTCAAACAAGGCAACTCACTCGATTTTACCACTGGAACGAGCAAAGACTGCCGAAATCGAGTGGTTGGAGGGACTCATGAGGGAGCAGGGTGCAGTCCCAGAAGATATTACTTCGTTTATAGCCTCTTCACTTGCAGACGAATAGATTTGTTCTCGACTCAATTTATTTCGCTTCGCACTCAGACGTCCGGTACATGTTTGTTGGATCAATTGAATTAAACAGCGATACAGATTAGAGATGGGATCGGCTACGAGCACAACATCCTTGTCGCATAGTGTACTTGTACATGTATTGTGGGTGGGAAACGCAGTGGGCGAGCGCAGTCTCGATGCACGTGAGCGTCGCGGATGCGGGGAGGAAGACGCAGAACGCGACGAGGGCGGCGCTGGTGGGTACGGCGAGGATGTGCAGGGCGAGTGCGAGGAAGTCGTCGAGCTGCGTGGCATCCACCACACGCCCTGGGATGCTCGGCACGTCGACGTTGAGCACGCGGAGGCACGCAGGGGCGGTTGAAGGAGCGCCAGGCGACGGTGAAGAGCACATGGCTCAAGAGCCTGGGGGGCAGCAAACGGGGTGTCGAAGGGAACGATGAGCTGCATGTCCATGGGAGGAGCACAGCCTCGACGCGCGTGAGAGTCGAGGACGCGGGGAGAAAGACGAAGAACGCAAGGAGGGTGGCGCTGGCGGGGACGGCGAGCATGTGCGGCTGTGCAGCGCTACGAGTGTGAGCGCAAGGGGGTCGCCATGATGCGCAGCGTTCACTGCGTGCTCGGGGATGCTGGGTGTGTCGAGGAGGAAGCCCACGGAGCGGGAGGGAGAAGAGGTGCTAATGCCGAGACCTCTCCAGCGGGCGAAGCAGCTGCCCACGCTGCGCAGGTGGCGCATTGGAGCCAAAAGACTGGCGGTGATGGGCTTGGGGTTCACTTGGGCGATCCCGACGTTTGCGTCCATCTCGGCTGGCTCCTCGCCGGCGTAGGCGGGCAGTTTGTCTCGACAATGGCAGTGGTGGAGAGGATGGGCAGAGAGGCAACGACGTCACCAAGCAGGTAGCAGATCTGGCGCGCAAGTTAGCATCTCGGGGTCGTCGTGAAAAGACTGACTGACCAAGAATCATACTATGAAGAGAGTCGTGTGAGGTGCATGCTACGGTCAGCAGAACATAAATCAAGGGGAAGGGTGGCGACGCACTTATAGTCCTGCGCGGCTCTCGGAGTGTCTTCGACTTGCAGCTCGCCGTGGACAGATCATCTTGTCAGCACATGGATGGGCAAACTAGAGGATGGGACATAGAGTTAGCGAAGATGATGAGAGGAGAAATGAGAAGAGTAGATATCCGCACAAGTTCGAGCCGACATGAGCTGGCACCGTGATTCACAAATGCCACACAGGCGGATAGGCATCGTCTACAACGTAACCCTCTTCGCCGTCGGCGTCCTCGCCTACAAATTTGTCGGAAACCGCTTGGAAACCGGTCAATCTCCGTGTAGAGCATGTACGCCACTCCAAATGCCACCAGGAGTTTCCATGAGGCCCATGTAGAGGCGAAGGAGAAGGGCAGTGAGTGTCTTTTTTCAAGGGAGAGGACGCCGAGGATGCGAGGCAGATTTGCGCACACGTGGAGTTAACGTGGAGTGCCTTATTTTGCCCATCGGCTTTAGGCCCTTAGCGCCAGCTAGTCCAAGGGCAGCTTTGTCCGATTCACAATGAGAGAGTCAGAATAGTGTTGAGTCAGGTTGAGTCACCATAACATCCGTATGAACCTGAGGTGGGCTGGGATGAGATCGGATGATTGATGCGTGTCGCGTTGTCACATCGAGAACTGGATGTGACGTGATTTGCAATGGCTGACTTTCGTCTGTGAGTGTCCAAATTTAATTTAGAGAGCATATCTAGACATTGTTGAACGGCTACATAGCTAAGTGTCTATGTACTCCATTTTAGGCTTCAAGCCGCGGTTTGAAGCCGAGCCGAGCCAAAGCCGTCCAAAGCCGGCGGCTCACCGGCGGCTCGGCTTTCCCGTTTTGGTATCGGCTTCGAAGCCATCAAAAGCCGAGCCGAGCCAGCCGTAGCCGAGCCGTGGCAACACTACCGCCGTAGCTTTCACAATGCTGCCGCGCGCGCTGCAATCACGCCGGCAGCGGTGAACTCGCCGCTTACCAAGCAGTTCACGGAGTTCACGGAGTTTACAGAGTTTACGGGGAGTGGGTGAACAATCTGATTCAAGGATTTACTGAAAAAACCATAACATACCTACTTTACTATCCCGAGATAAAAATAATTGGCATAATCTGAAAAATCGACTTTGTGGAATTGGATGCTATCATATTTCGTGCATTTTATTCTCAGTGGATTAACTGCCACATTGCTATACAAGCTTGCGATGTCCGGCCAAACAGTTTCGTTCCAAGCACATATTACCCCGGCGATTCGGACTCCGTAGGGCTTTGACAGGCAGATGGGGGACAGGTCGATGCTGCAGCAGAAGCATTCACAGAAGTAAGCATCTCTGGGAGTGTCACGGATGCCGACTTCGACGTTAATATTGCTCCCCCTACTGGTGGAAACGGAATAGTGAGGGAGGACCCAAGGTGGGATACTGTGGGGGCGCTGGCCGAGACACCCGTCGATGAGGAAGTTGCTGGACCATTTCCCGCTTGTATAATTGTCAGATTGACATCTTCTTCAAACTCCAATGTCCCCCCATCTGTGATGTTGACCGAAATGTCCATTTCCAATGCTGTGGAATCCATGAGATTACCTCATGTGTATGGAAACTGAGAGCCTACTGTCCCGGCCGTTGTAGTTGTTCTGTGTCGGTAGGGAGGTCGCTCCGCTTATCAACATAGTCACCAAGATAGGGATTAATGATTGCCGCATTTTGATTGCTTTTACGCTCTCGCTCTTGTGTACCTGGGCGCAGCTGTTACTATTGAGCGGTAAGTTCACATTAGACTCCACAAGGGCCACCTACCCGCAGTGTCTCTTTTACTTTCCACAGTGATGGGTGATGTGACCCAAGTAACATGTCAGCGGTGACGCGTGTGGACGCAACGCGGTCCAATTAGTGTTTTACATGCACGTGCTGTCTGCCAAATTGAGTTGGCAGTTGCAATATGAGGTCAATGGCGTCGCCTTGAGTGATTTCAGCGATAGTCTTGGTTGGAAACTGAAGGAGTAATGATGACTTCAATCATTCCGACTGAAAAATGACTCCGGGTGAGATATTAATTCGCGGGAGGATAAATATGTATTTCTGGCTCTATGACATGCTTCGGAATACATCTCAGCCTGCCCTCCCAAAAGATCAGCTTGTTTGGACAAGATCCCACTGTGTTAGAACATGCTGAAGTCAGAATGGCCCCCCCCCCCCCCCCCCCCCCCTCTCTCCCCCCCTCCCATCAGATGGCCCAATCAAATATATTTTCCCGATTTTCTCTCTATCACTAATTGCGGAGGAATTATTCTGAAATATTGGTCTTGGTTTCAAGGTAATCTGAACAGAACTGAGCGAGATACGAGCAAATCGGTCGGGGAATTCAAAAAGTGTCCAAAACGGGAAATTTTCGTTCGCGCCCTCGGTTCCGACATTGGCTGTAAATTGGGTTGAATCAGATCAAATTTATATAAGAATCGAACACCTTTGACTCTCGATAAACCTGATTGGCTGGAGAGCCGTTTCTCTATAGTCAACTCGCTTCGAGAGCTCCGAATGATGTCATTTGCTCCACAGTTCCCCAAAAATATTCAATTCTCCACTGAACTGTCGAGTCCTTATTTATAAAGTGATGAGATGTTGAAAACTCACTGCCTAGAGTTCGGGACCATCATGAACCAACATGAAAGGGTGCATTTGTACAGGCAGAGGCTGAGCAGAGGAATCAAATAAATTATAATACAGGTCATCCTTTGCACGAGGGAGGCCAGTGGCGAGATACTCTAAAGGCAGGCCGAGTTGCATCCTTTGTGCAGAAAATGGAAAAAAAAAAAAAACTGCAACGGATGAAGTTAACTTTCGTCCAAGCTGAGGACGAGGGGGAAAAAAATTTGCAAGACGAAGGCAAGGTCCCATTGGTTGGATAGCAGAAGGATGAAGGCAATCTTAGCAGCAGCTCACTGGTCTGTTTGTAGCCCGAATTGAAAAATTATAAGTATTGTATTAGTGTTTGGTGGTTGAGAATTTAATAAATTGTGATCAAGGCCATCTGGTGTTTCAGGAAATTGGTGGTTTACACTACCCTAAGCTTGACGCTGATGGGGGGTTTAACATTAAACATTTGACACAGGTGGACTTTGGGTATTCACCTTCTGCCCATGACAAAAGACAGCGGGCAAGTAATGAAGTTGAGGGTGGTAAGAATGCTATTCAATGGGGTGTCGCTCTGCCTCCTATTCATTATCTGGAGATCGAGAAGGCGGGCGTGGAATTTTCAGTTGACTGTTTGGCGGCGGAATGTGGTCGTTGTAAATGGCTGTGTGAGTCGTCAAACTGTTGATAGTCCGTCTACGACCATCGAATGCCGCAAGAATCGATGTTGGGAATGTGTGCTGGTTGCTTACGGCCATTGAAGCGGAGGGAACGGAAAAAGAAACTGTCGCTGTGACACCGCAATACGTGCGGTACTGTTGCTGAAGAGGGGCATGGCTTGGGAAGAAGAGGTAGAATGTAGCAAGGAAGGAAGCTGTAAAAGAAGCGCTTGCTGCACTGCATTCCTGTATTTTTAGGAAACCTGTTCATTGGTTGGGGCGCTGAGCCGACAATGACAGCAGTAATTGGCAGGGACCACGGACAAGGTAGACTACTGCGAGAACTCTAGATACGAGACAAGATGTGTAGGTAAACATAAAGCGAGTATGTGGGTCAGAGTGAATCTGACAAGGATGCCAAAAATTGGGAGAGTTATCGGTTTGGAAGAAATTGACACTACCACCGGGAAAAAGGTCGGTGGCTTCGATCCAGAACAGAAGCACTCGCTCGGCAGCATACAAGCTAGGCGAGGGAGGCTCCAATATTCTGGCTCTGGATCAGGAGGTCAATTTCCTACACAAGCGCTCCAGGGTATTCGGGAGATGAAGATAAAGCCCTAGAAACACCACAACCGGAGCAACGCTCCCAAGAGCAAAGCTCGCTTGAAGGGCAATCAAAGAAGCAACCGAAACACCACCAAAGGAGTGATGCGAAGGAGGAGAGAAGAAGGTTATGAATGGCCCGCCCCAAGTGGTCCGTGTGGGGGTACATGTGCAAAATATCATCCCGGACCAAACTGAACAAATTGAAGATGCAGGAAATTATAACTAGATGTTACACTCGGCATTGAAAAATAGAAGAGCTGAGAGCGACATGTATCTTCTTCCCGCGCTCTTTGAATTCGTAGTCGTTCGCTTTCTTCCTTTTTTGTCCGTTGTTTTCTTTATTTTTCGGATGAGGACGTCCTTTTATTTGGAAGGGGGAACCTGCGGCTGCTGTACGGAGTACGGCTGGCCATTTCGAAAGAAGCGCGACGCAGGCTGGACCGATGTTGCCATTGAAAAGAGCGGAGTCTGCGCTTTATTATACTTTGTTTTCAATGGACGTGTCCCCAATGCCGAGTCACGCGTTTCAGAATGTTCTGCCTTGCTTATTTAATCCAGCAGTCTTGCCGTGCAACTTTTGCCATATAAACTGGGTGCCCAAATGAGTGTATGAGCCGCAATCGATCATGACCATCTTCTGTGCCATCGTCGGAGTTTGAATTTGGCGGAGCGTTGCCGACCACCACTTATTAGCTAGGGAAAGCATTTTGGGGCCGCCGGCTATCTGAATGGTCAGAAACCTTCGTGGGGACCTGGGCAAGCCATTTCCAAGAAGCCCGGCCCCAAAAATGGCTCTGGACCGATGCTGCAATTGTAATCAGCGCAGTCTTTAAATATCATGGGTCTCAGAATGTTACAGCCGTTTGCAAAATTGATGACAGTTGCGTCAAAATAAAACATTTCAAAACATTTTGAAGTCTCTACTTCTGAGCTTATTCCCCTTCCTCTGAACACTTTTCCGACATTTTTGATGGTACAGAACATGTTTTCATAAGGTAAAGTACCCTACAGTGCACTTGAATCATGGAAAATGGTTCAGTAGAGGATTGGCAGTTTTGGTGCCGCATCTCTACATACACCGGTTCGATGATGTTCACTGCGCTTCAGCTCCGCTCTTGCGTGCCCGTGTCCATGCGCTGAACTGATCTGCTTCACGTTCACCTGCGTTTCCTGTTCTCGGTTTTTTTCTCCAATGTTCAAGTCTGTTTTACTTTTCAATTTTTTGCTAAGTACGATAAAGTAAGAGCACTCCGACATAGACTTGGCAGCCTCGCCGCCGCGCACGCGCCTTCCGCACTGCAAGCATCTCTTCCTCGGCCTCGGCAGTGGCGGCGGGGTCCTTTTCCTCCACACAACATTTTTCTTCTGCACAATGTTCTGTGCATCGTCTCGTGAGCATCTGTGGGGCAACGGAAGAAATCCAACCTAACCCCCTTTGTGCCGCCCCTCCTGCGCATTCCTCCCTTGTGCTCCTCCGTGGGCTTTCTACCGCTTCGCCGCAAACGCCTTCCACCCTCCATGTCTCCCCCTCGATATCCCCCCGTCACGTCCTCCACACCGACACAGTCGCGCCTCAGTCTACAGATCCCCGCGCGCGCTGTTGCGCCGGGAGGCCTGGCGCTGCCCGTACCAGTGCAAGGAGCGGACACTCCTCTTTGCGGTTCGCACGCTCAACCGCCGGGTCTAGGGATCCTGGGGGATTTGCGTGCGGATGCCACGGGGGCGGGGTGGTGCGACGCCGCACCGGCCGCTGCTGCGGCTAGTGGTAGTGCGAAGCACGGTGTGGGCGCGGCGGAGTGCGCGTGGCGATGCGCAGGCACTCATTGAGCTCCTTCCCTCTTCTTTCGAGCTGCGCGGCTTGAATTTCGATGAGGACCTTCGTTAAAGCCCTCTCTCAAAGACAAAAAAAAAAAAGAACCCAAAGCGGGCAAAAAGGAACGCAATGGACCTGTGTATCATGATTCTCTTGTCCACTAGGTGCAACATACCGTTCCATATTGCCTGTCTTCATCTCCACTTAGGAGAGGGAGAGATTATGGTGTTCTCACAAAGCTGTGTCTTCTTCGAGTTCTTTGGCTTGATATTGTGAGATGAGATAAAAGAAATAGAAAGAGAGGGAGGGAGGGAGAGTCACTGAATACATTGAGGACCCTTGCGGCGCCATCCTCCGTCTACCCCTCTTCCTCAAGCTCACCGTGCTTGCAATAATGGTTGGAGATCATCATGATTTTGCAGATGTCTTCTTGGCTTTTGCAGGCGCTACCTACCGACTCCCAGTAACACCCCATCCACTGGGCTTTGCAGCTCTTGAAGACAGTGGGTGGACAGACATGGGCGCTAGAGAAAAGCTTGGAAGCGAGAATGAACTGAACAATGTTCGCACGTATGTAACGAACCCGTCTGATGCGGCGCCAAAATGGCTGATCCTATACTGAGCCGTTTTCCCTAATTCAAGTGCACTGTAGGGTACTTTACCTTATGAAAACATGTTATGTACCATCAAAAATGTCGGAAAAGCGTTCAGAGGAAGGGGAATAAGCTCAGAAAGCGGAGACTTCAAAATGTTTTGAAATGTTTTATTTTCACGCCACTGTCATCAATTTTGCAAACGGCTGTAATTACAGCCATTCTTTTCCATTTTGGGTCATTTTTGATCGTTTTTTGTATATCGCTTGTTCTGGCCTCAATTTGTATCCGTTCGAGAGGGTCGGTGTGAATTTGAGGCCACTTTGCTACCATCGCGTCATCCCTAGAGCTAGGGATTACCAAGCCAGCTATCCATCGTCTCGCCTGCTGGGGAGGCGTCAAGCGTATCTCGGGCTTCATTTATGAGGAAACTCGAGGTGCACTGAAAATGTTTCTTGAGAATGTAAGTACATATCGCTTTCACATAATAACATGGATAATCTATATCTGCTTCCCCGTCTCAGGTCATACGGGACGCAGTGACTTACATGGAGTATGGAAGCGCAAGACAGTCCGTGCTGTGGATGTTGTCTATGCCCTTTAAAGAGGTGGTCGTGCACTCTATGGTGCGGGTCACCTAGCTGCCGCTACCCCGTGCTTGAGATTTTCCGGGCCGAGTTTTGCCTCTATTTCTTATCCCTCTTTAGAAAGTGATTCTTTTGACGATGCAAGCTGATCCTAAAGAGGGATTTGTATTTAAATCAAAACTGAAGGAGGTAAACTTTTTCTTGCCGTCGAATTGGCCACAAGCGGGGAAATAACGGAAATTTGGGCTGATTGTGGCTGTGTACAGGGCCAAAAAAAATTCTCAGCCAATTGGCCACTAATTTTAGGTAGCGGCAGCTAGGTGACCCGCACCATACGGCTTCGGTGTGTAATTACACATCACAATATGCAGTCAACAATGCCCTAAAGTCTAGGGCCCCTACGTTGATTAATCCCTAGAGTTTAGGGGCCCCCGAAATCCGCCGGATTCTCAGCTGAATCCTAAACACTTGGGCAATAATTTTTTTTTTGTGTGGAGGGAATAATATTATTGGACGAGGAGCTTAGGTCAGGGCCCATGTATCTTTTGGATGAAGGGTATCCACAGCAGGTATAATTATTTGCCTCGCCAAAAGTATAATATTCCTTCCCGTGTGTGGTAGGGTCCAGCCAATCAATATTGAGAGTGCAAAATATTACCAGCCAACTGACCTAGGCTCAGCCAATGGCCAGTAATATTATTGCCCAGCAAGTGCCAGGCTTTGGCTGATGGGGGGACTATTGAATGGTTTAATTCGCATTTTGAACCACATGCCTTAGAATGCCATTTTGAGTCACATGCTTCATAATGCCATTTTGAACCCCACATTGTTTGTGGCCTCTCTGTGCTATTGCACCTGCACCCGATAGCTCTGTGTTCATTACAAGCTTGGCTTTTAGTTGCCGGTATTTCTGCCACCTCAGTTATATTTCTGACTTGCAATGATCCGGGCTATCCAATCCTGTGGCGCGTACCTCGAAAAAGCGCCCCGGGAGCGCACCGGAATGTAGACAGTCTGCACTGGCATTATTGGATGTCAAGTCGTCTAGCCAGTCCAAAATCGCAGACCTTCAGGTCACAGTTGGCATTCACCAGTAGACTGGATGAGTTCAAATCTCGATGAACAATGCCTGCACTGTGCATGAACTTCAGGGCCCGGATTGTTTGGTAGATGTAGTACTGGCAGTACGGGGCGGTGGGATTGGCTCACGTACTTGGGGTACAGAAGTCATCAAATGCCTTCATTGTGATTACTGTGAGATGGAGCGCAATGCATTTGATACCGTTTAGACAATCGCTGTTGACAAGCAGTTGAGTGGTGGTTGTCATTACGACATCTCATCATGCCTTGCGCAGAAACTCCTGAAAACCGGCTCGGAACATGGGACTGGCTCTGAATAAGTGTTGGGGTATATTCCCGGACATCTTCTGCGACTCTCAGAGGCCTCAGCCTGTGGTCTGAGCCACAGTGAGAGCAATAACAATAAACTCTTAAAAGGTGCCTTTTTGATCATCAGCCATTCAGGTGGAAGGGGAACAGGGATGGCGGATCAAAAATGCGTCAGAGAGGAACTGAAGGGTGCCCTGTGACCTTTTCATTGCGATATCGGGTGCAAATGCCCAATTTCAGTCAGAGCAGGGCATTTTAACAATGCAGTGCGCGAAGCTAACACAACTGGGGGGCCGCTGATCACGAAGTCCGCTGTTTTTGTCCATTCACAAGCATATCCCAATTTCTTTTGGCACAAAACATGTTCAAAGCACCTGTAAGACCTGCCTGGGTGATCACCAGCCACAACTGGCCACACAGTGAGGGCTGCTCAACGAGATTTGGGCCATCTGAGGCAAAATCACGTGCAATAAAATTAATTGATCTCCCGAGTTCATACTGGCCATTTACCACGCCGCGTGTGGGTTAAAGGGCCGCCATATATCCCAAAGAACATGCATATAGTTTGAACCAAAATATCCTACAAATTGCCTACGTAAGAGATGAGTTTCCGGTTACTTTCTGTGATGACGAGTATAATAAGGCCATCAGCGATCGCAAGTCCATGTTAATCAACAGACTATAACATGCGAGCTTGCAAGCACATATTTGTTGTAGCATCTGTCTACGAGAGACTACTTTGATCCAGGCAACGGCTCGCTCCGCTACGTTATTTTCGACCTCCCCGATCAGCGTTCAATTTCCGTTCAAAAGCAAGGCTCTCTTCCGGTCGTCCTTCTTTCTTCCACACACCCATCATCTCCTCCCGTCTTACATCCCTCGGCCCATTCAGCCTGCGCTTCAGAAGCAGTCCGCTGGCTCCCGATGTAACAGCCTCAATGAAGCCCACCAACACTCCGAATACTGAAGATGCAAGGCCTTTCGAGTATAAATATTTCTTCCCTCTTTGATCACAACTTCTCAAGAGGACCAAGACCCCCCAAGCATCTGATAGTTCAACGTCTGCTATGTTTCTATGTTTCATGGTGACTACGCTTCAAGCCGCGACTACTCCACTCAAGGCATCAAGCTTTCGGCCCTCAAATTGGTGTGTTGAATCTATTGACCTTCGAGACAACGGCATTCACGTTACTTCAAAGTCTCAAGTGCGATGCTGCCATAACAAATCCCCCAACTGGTCACACTGTTCAAGATGTTCAGCCATGCCTCGAGATCCCTTGCTTAACGGATATTTCTGTTACTGCTCTTCTAAGGGTATTTTTCCTGTGGACTTTCGTCGACCCTTTCACGGCCCGGGCCTCCAGCTCGCAGCCATCACAGCCCTTCGCATGTTCGCTGTGCTAACAACGCTCCATTGCCTGCCCTTCCCGCAATTACAGTGTGTTTCGTGCGCGAAACCATGACCGCCGTGCCGTTCTCCCCGCCTACAGCGGTACTGTCGCCCCTTCTGGACTGAGTTCTTCCAGTCTCCTCAGCCTTCAGCTTCCGCTGCCCCTACTGTGCCGTCCAGTCTCTCCTTTCCAAGATTAACCTTGGCCCTTGTTGTCCGCACCGTACTATCACTGCCGTCTGTGCCGTCCTCATCATACTGCTCAGCCTTGGCTTAGCACACCCGCATTGTATCTTCACCGCTACCTGGTACATTACGCTGTATAAACACTTAAAATCTACCCCCGTGCCACCACGAGGGACAGTCTGACCAGATTTACCATCTAACTCCCCATCCGCACCTCGGTTGCACCTCATTTGTTGTGAACGTTGCACGACATGGTTGCTGCAGCTCAAAAAACATTGACAACTCTTAATAACTCTGAGGTGAATGATTTACTGAACTATTCATTCAAATCGACAGGGGGTGTGACGCGTTACCGGATTTACCTATTCGACATTTCGACAGCGGCCGGATTTTTGCGTGACACCCCCAAAAATTTCAACAGGTTTGACGCTTTTTTGTGCTCCTATGGGGGGGGGGAAGGATACTCGTGACAGCTTGGAGGTTCGACAAACCCCTCCGTGACACGTGACCTCGACCAGTATTCGAACAATCGACAGAGGGGTCCGTGACCCGTGACTGTCGATTTGAACGAAATAATTCAGTAATCGAGAAGGAAAACGGACATCGTTGCATCTACAATTTCCTAGTCTGAAGGCCCTACGAGAATAACACATTGAAATGGTATATCATTGAACCATGGTAGCGTAGGCTTCATCACGTAGAGCCGCAATCCCGAACCACATAAATTGTTCAATCACGAGGGTAACACCCGCCAACGCACAGACATTCACCCATTTGTTGTAAAGTTCCTGGGCATGGCGCCCAAAACTCATCCCCCCGCTTTTTGATTTTGTTGAGATCTAGTAAGATCGAGGTTGACTACCGCGAATGAATCAAACTGGCTGGTTCATACAGACCGGGTGGCTCACCTTTATGTATAATGGACTGACAAGAGTGGAGTTCATGATGTGGAACAGTTGATGAACCTCTTCAACGTCTTGTTCGTGCACGGAGGGCTTGGCTTCGAAGTTGGAAGCCGTTCTGTTGAAGAACGCTGTTCGAAGTGCACGGCGCCACTCCCAAATTTTGCTCTCTTCTGTGATCCGCGCTTACATAGAGCTGGGGATCAGCCTATTTCCGCTGTTCCGCATTACGTGACCCCTGTTGTCTGCATACAAGTCAGAACCAGATTCTTTTTTCCCGGGGCCCATTTCATCAGTTCCGCTCTCTGACCCCGTCTCGCACAGATCCAAATGCCGCATGTGCCCTCAACACATCCTTTATCAAGCCGATGTTCTGCAGGTCCCAGAGGGGACAAACTGGGTACGAGTGGCCATTCTTCGATTCTTGCTTCTAATTCTTTTTTAAGACAGAGTACGCTGTTCACCGAAACGAGGTGAAGCCGGGTTATCAATAGCAAGGGGGATGAGGGAAATGTTCGTCTCTCTTTGCTTGCTTTTCAACTGCCTATTGAATTCTAGTACCAATAGCGTGCTATGAATAATTCCTTCAAAGACAATGCCTAGGGCCGGGCCGCCGCGTGTGGTGCACATATATGTATATACCAATTACCCGTAGAATCGCCAATGTATGCATTTTGTTCGTCTATCTCTATCTGTCTAGGACTGTCTCGATTGCCCTCGAAAAAGACCGCTATTCTCCTCGATCTGCGTTGATCCATCTCGATTTGCATCGAGATACATCGAAGTATGTCCAAATTGGCGAGGCAAAACGAGAAACTACTAAATTCCTCGACATGCCTCTATCCAGCTCGATATATCTAGCTCGGATTTTCACTGGGCCTAAACTCCCGTCGGATCAAAGATCTCGCATGGCAACACTCCTTTCCCTCCACCTTCTTGACGCCGTCTTCGCTCCTCGCACTCTCTATGTGCCTTTCGCATGACCACAACATCGGATTGAGTCATGTCCGTTCTTCTCTTCTGTCTCCTGCTTCTATTCATTCATTCATTCATGGTTGGTCCGCCGGTTTCCAACTCTCACCATCGAAAACCGAAAATCGACCATCGATTGAGTCAGTTGAAGGATGGAGGACCCACCCAATTAAAAAGACAGACTTCATTTTGTTACAGCACTTCACAGCCCGGGGTAGCACACAAATCCCGCATGACGGCGTTCTCTGAGTATAGGTGTTTGAATCGAACTAACCCGGCATGTGATGATTGTGATTGATATGCGTCTTGTATGCGTCACTTTCTTCGATGCCCGACAGGTCTCCCCATGTCGTCCCCCGCTACCTTCTGTGACGCAGTCGTGTCCACTCAATTTGACAGCCATGCTACAAGTTCTCATGTTTCCCTGGACTGGGTGATCAATTCTGGGGTTCCAACGCGCGGCTCCCGGCTCTCTGGGTGGCTCATGCTTCCTTGCAATACGGGTGGAATCTCTATCCTTTTGTCCGATGTCACCGTGGTGGCTTCTTTGCCTTGTGATCTGGTTCTTGGCTTGGACTGGGTCCGACTCATGCGCAAATCGGCGCAGCGGGTGGTTGTACATCTCAGCAGTGGCCCACTGCATTTTCGGACACCAGGATCATCCATAGGTGTGTTACCTTGAACGCTTGTATCTCAAGCTTACCTCTGTATCATCAGTCTTCCCACAATTCTAAGCGAGCCCAGTGCGTTTCTCGGTGTTATCAGTGCCAGCGCCCACGGGTGGACCTCGTACGCGAGATAGAATATCCGACCAGGATGTTCGACCTGGTTCACCAGTAGCACCGCGTCCACGGGGCAAAATTCTCAATATGAATGCAGACTTGATATTGAACGAACATGATCCTTTTGTTCGTCTGGCTTCGGAAGATAAAATTGCGGTCGTTCATTTTCTCATAGTCAAACATCAAATTGATGTTCTTGCTTTGAGGAAGATGACTGCTCGCCATAATGGCTTGTCTTCACGACTGTCTGGTGAAACGAGGAAGAGCGCTGATGTTTTACGCTCAGAGTTTCTGTTTGTCTAAAGACGATGATATCGCGACGGCGGGTCAATGCACGAACCGAATCACGGATATCATCGATGCTTTTTATTATCGCGCATTTGCATTGAGCCCGAGAAATTGTCAGTGATATTTGCCCAGCTTTTGCTCAAATGCTCACCTCAAACGGATCAAAACTCCTTGCCAATAATACCAAAATGCCCCAGGATGATTGATTCTGTTTTGGCGCGAGGCGCGAGCCGAGGTGGGCTGCGGCTGGAGGTAAGCGAGCTTGAGTACGTGGCGGCGACTAAAAGCAAGAAACCAACCATGGCGAGTATCTCGGTCTTCACGCAGACCAAATTGGGCGTGCGAACGGCGGCGTCATCTCCTACGTGGGGAATCTCCAAAGCTGCAGTGGCGGTGGGTCAGAGCAGCGTGTATCCGGAGGCGGACTGGGTGCGAGAGCGAGGTACGCGAGGCGTCTGGAAGTAAGTTGGATGCACAGCGACTGGAAGACGGACGAACCCCTTGAGCATCTCCGAACGTGCACCAGACACAGCGGGGCTCCGCGTCCACGGGTTTGATTTCAACGCCGCAGCGGACAGGGCGGGGAAGGTCGTGAACACGCACATCGTGGTTTGCCTCGGTGGGAGAGGTGACGATGAGCACAATGTCTCGCCGGTAATCGCGTGCTCGGTGTAGACCGGTTATGAAGGAAAGTTAGAAGGAAAGGAAGTTTCGCACGTAAGTAAACGCACGTTGCTTTGTACACAAAGCGGCCTCGACGCTGACGGGAATATCAAGGCGGGACCGCCTCCGATGTGAGGGGAAGCATATCTGGTGCCGGGCGAAAAGTCCATAGCTACACAGCGAAGGAGACGGAAACCGAGTAAGACCTCGCATGAAACCCCAAAAACTTCGTTTCCTTGGACCATCGACGACTTGTATCCGTTTCCGGAGGAATTTTCCTACTGCACTATAGAGTGAGAGATATCGAAATCTTGCAGCGACTGTGCCCTGGGCATTGATCCTAAGCGGGGTCACACATCGTCCTGAGATATTGTAGAGCCCAGCCCACAATGAATCCGAGTTTCTTGCGCATCTTGCAGTTTGGCCACTGAGCATGTCTTGACTGCTCGACTGTTTGCTTTACTTCTTTCGGAATTGGGGTGTGACAGCGGTGATGGGCCATTCGAACTGTCGATATCCGAAGATCGTTATCGTTGACTGTTATGCGGAGCCAGCCATCACACTCAAAACAGTCCATCTTCATCCGCGCCCGTCGTTTTTGGGGGTTATCCACCAAAGAATGCCTTGAATTACTTGTCTGTTTCCTTGGAAGCGGAATTAAATGAAAGACCTCAAAATTCCACCCTACTAGGTTCATCTTTACACTTCACTAGCGCCATTCAAGGTCACAACTACGGGATTGTGAAAAGGATAAATAGTTCTTATGCTCCTGAACTCTGGAAGGTGAGTAGAAGGTAGCAGGAGTTTCCCAGGCCATATAAACTGCTCCTCGTCAATTTACGGCCAAGATTTGTGCTAAATCCAGCAATGGTACATTCAATTCTCCTTTCTGGGCAGCCATTGCCTATCTGTCATTTGCCCAGGGGCATGTAATTGAGAGTCTTGATCATTCAGGTTAGTGCATCCTAATGATGAACCTAGTGCGCCCTATCAAGGGCTTTTGTTTGGTTTGGGTTTCGAGGCAAAGGGGTCAGCGGTTCAATTGCTACTGCTTATTCACCTTTTACTCAAGCCCAGACAGTTTATCTCGTACGATCCCCGTCAGATTCTGCGCAGGTTTATTCGGTCGATGTTGAAGCATACACCTGTGCACATGATTGCCTCTCATTTCCCTTGATCGACTTCTGCAAGCACATATGCGCAGTGCAGCGGCTATTCCCCGAGGTCCAGAAGAACCTACCCGTAACGTTACTTCGAGATGGACTACATCACGTACCCCCGCTATCTACTTTACGATCCTAATTTCCGCTGTTGCAGGGCTGTAGAGCCGGGCCGTAGGCTCTCGAATGGGTCGGTGATCCGTGTAGGGGCAGAATGAATGATTCAGAATAATTATTGGATCGAGTCCTGGGCCGTAGAGTGCGAAAAGGGCAAGAAAATGGAGTAAAAGGGTGAGAAAATGTCGTGTGAAGAAGGTGGCGTTGTGAGGCGAGTTTCAAGGGGTTTCGGTCGCTAAAGAGCCCACTGGCGATGTTCTAGAGAGGAGGGGGCGAGGAGCTCGGTGCTGCCTCTGGGTGCTTGCCCTACACTGGCCGCTGGTGTTGAAGTACGCCGCAGAAAGGTGGTTGCTTGGCACTATTTACGTTACAAACAGAGCTGTAAAGTAAAATAGGGGCGAATGTAAAATGATAAAGAAAACTAAATAAACGGGCCTTTCCATAACCCGGCCTTCCGACCCTGCATAAAGCTGTTGTCCACATCCAGGTAGTCTCGCTGGAAGAGCTGAGACCTCGGGAAGCATAAGGGGGGTACAAATCACCGACTTACCGGACTTGCCGCTCTGGACATGGTTATAACATCAGCACAGTTTTACGGTGGAATCGACCTTCGTAATCCTTCGGCGGGGCGTGCGAGGGGCCGACGAATTATTGCTACCTTCAGGCACCTAAAATAATGTCAGCAGCTGACAGAATCCAAAATTAAGGCCCAAACCTCGAAATTCGGCGGAAGCCGCACGAGCACAACAATATTGTCAGCCGGGGTTCGTAGACGACCGACTTTGTTACCTCAAAGGTCTGATCGAAAATTATTTAGATTGACGAAGCGTAAGAACATGTGCGCACCTCACCGCGGACAGCCTCCTGGGTCTCATCCGCGCCGCACACACCATCGACCACTGCCTCGCCATTTTGGAATGCCTCGGACAGCGAAGGGCGAGAATTTGGCGATGGGATTTCGAAGTTACATCCATGAACGGAATAAGGACCAATGATAATACGTTGAAAGGCCTGATTTTTTTGGGGGCAAATGTCAGGACAAAATAAGAATTCCCATGCTTTCTGAGGCTGCGTTACTTTCCCATAGCGAGCATTTTCGGTCTTTTTTTTTGGGTCAAAATTTGGACCATAAATGTCAGGACTCCCGCCAAAAAAAATACCAGGTCTTCCCACCTATTGCCCTTGAGCCCATAGATAGACTAGAATCTGGCCGTCCCTCAGGCTAAGTCATATATATATGGGAGAATGTATTGTTTTATATATACAGAGATTATATATGTATCACATGTATATATCTCTCACGGCTCCGACCATTATGCAGAAACATACAGAGGTGGACGACGTCGTGATAAAAAGAAAAGAAGGAAGATGAGCTGTCCATGTGTGGCAGTAAGGCCGTAAGTAAACAGATGATGTAAGCAGCATGATTACATCTAGGCCCCCTACGTTTGATTAATCCCTAGAGTTTAGGGTCCCCCAAAGTCCGCCGGATTTATCGGCCGAGCCCTATGCGCTTGGGCAGTAATAATACTGTAGAATTTCATTCAATTCGGCGGTCACGCGTCACGCACCCAGTGTTGGCATTAACCCTTAAATGTTAACTTGACTTAAGGTTAACTTGGGGTTAACTTTAACCCTTAGCTTCAACTCTTGCTTGTCCTAAGGGTTAACTAACGGTTAATGATGGCATTACATAATATTTCCGCATTTTCCTTGCCACGTCTACTCAGCCACGTACACGCCAGTCGCGAGCCTCATGCCTGCACAAAAAGGCGAGTTATGGAAGTATTTCCACCGGGGCGAACAGCAAAACACCGCGCACTTCAAGGCCTACTGTCTTGGCTGTATCAATGTCCAAGGTCTTCCTTAAATGGGTGTTGGATGCACAGGAGGCTGCTGGCTATTCGGACGATGAAGCAGATGAACCGGTCGGGGCACGTGAAAATTGGCTTCCTCTTCCCTTGTCAAAGCTCTTCGGTGAAGATGCTCCTCGGCCGGCTGATCATCGCACTCGTCACACAACATTTGATCGCGAGCAGCTGCTGATGGAGCTGCTGGCAGCAGAACACTCTAGCGAGGAGCCGGATGACGGAGAGCTTTCAGGATCGGGCGATGATTACGAGGGTTAGTAGGTAAACTTGTATGCACTGTCGTACCAGCTAGAAAAAAAAAATTGACCCTTAACTTGACCGTTAACTTGCACCGTTGATTAAGGGTTAATTAACCTTTAACCCTTAGCTTCAAATTTCACCGTTATTAACCCCTTAAGTTCCAACACTGCACGCACCCCCTGTGCCGCGATGAATTTTGGTCTCGATCACGGGTCACGGCGCCCAGTGCCGAATGTAAAATGTGTGACACTGGGAGGAAAGGAAGAGCTGTGGCTGACGTGGCGCTGTCAAACCATATAAACTACCACCACGTGACATGGCCGGCTGTTTGACGTCGGCCGATCAGCAATCCGATAGCCGATCTTGGTTTAGGGCCTGTCTTCCCTTGCCTTTGGCACGTCAACACGTCAACTTCAATTGCAAGTTCGTTGCAACTGGCAGTCTGACCAGAAAATAGCTCTTTCTTTACTTGCTTGAATGACTGCCGCCAGGAACAGATTGTTTCTAATGGCTGGGGTTTTGGACTCTCGAGGGATGCAATCATGCTCCCCTGGCTGCTTTGTGTACTTGAGGAAGGCAATGAATATTTGAGAAATTTGATGTAAATGTTTCCTGGGATTCTCATAATGTTGCAATTGTGGAGATATTCCACTCAAACTTCTGGAAATTTCGCCAAAATAGCGAAAAATATCAGAATCTTTGTGGCCAAGAGAAAATTTTCGGAAAAATTGCAGAATTTTTCCAGGGAGGTTTTTCCTGATGTGCCGGGGGGCTTGCGAGGGCTATGGACATCGTCACGTTTGACGAAGGCGTAACCTTTCACGGTTTTGCCTTCAGGCCAATTTGGTCGCGTCGACGATTCCTTCGGACGGAACCTGCCTCTCGCCTGACCGTCCGTGGCGTTAGCGGATTTGGAGGGCGGGTTAGATCTTGGAAGAAGCTCGTTCTCATCCTCGATTTCCTCCACGGTAGCGGCGTTCCCTCGGTGGCGATGCTGACGGTTCGAGTAGTCGTGAAGAGTACCCAAGCGCAGGGCTTGATTCCAATTGGACATGAGAGTGCGCTACGACAGCAGCCTTCAGAGAAAATATATCGCGGTGAGTGGTCGAGTTAATCGTTCCAAGCCATACATCTGGGGCGTTGCGGAGTATTCGTGCGACCACTTCCAGCCCGTCCGTTGAAGCGGTAAAGAGAAACATGTGATGTTTAGCGCGCCTCTGAATGAAATCTAACGGCCACTCGCTTTCGTGTCCCCTCTGGCGGAAGCGCATTTCCTCCCACTCGGTCGTGCGTTTGTGGACCCAAATCTCGTTGAGGAAGTGCACCGAGATGGCGTTGAATAGCAAGTTCCACTTCTGGCTGACCGAGTTGCGAAAGTCGATAGGCATGGTCTGCCACCAAGTTTGCACTCGGTCTGTGAATTTCAAGGGAGCCATGGCGCCGAGGTCCACGATCATTTGGGGAGATAAGCGTGTAAGCTCTGCCACCGAGCAAAGATAGTCTATGACTGTCTTCCCGTGCCCGTCCCAAGTCGGAACCAAGCTGAGATTGAGTTTACGGTTCAGCTGCCAGTCGGGAGGCGTCCAAGGACTAGAAGTGGCAAGCAGGTTGGCGGGCGGTCCTACGTCCCCCTCCAGCTCCACCACCTCCTCCTCCAGGCGCACCTCCACCTCCCCCTCTTCCTCCGCCGCCAGCACTACCGTCGCCGCCATCGCCCCCTGGTGCCGGTGCCCCGTAGCCACCAGGGAGGATTCGGTCCGGTAGGGGCTCCTGCAGCTCCCCAAGAGGGAGCGTTGCCGTCGCCGTTGGGATACCCTCCTTGATTAGAAGGCGGAGGGGGGAATGCCCTGCTGCCCGGGAGCGCTCTGGTAATTGTACGAGGTCCATTGCTGATTTTGCGGCCCTCCCGGATTGAGGGCGGCAACTGCAGCCGCTGCGGCCGCGGCGTATTGGTTCTGTGACGCCGCATTGGCTTCCGGAACGGATGGCGCGGCTTGAGCGCGCCGTACTTCTGAAATGCTAGCTCCGGGGGCGAACAAGCGTTGACAGGCCGTCGCCGCGGAATTATCCCCGTAACGGGGTCCTACATCAAAACGAGTCAAAACGGTGTTTCCTGTTGAATCTGAACCTTGGAAGATGTTTGTAAGTTGAAATAGTATCCTAAAGACCATTTATCAGTAAACTTTTGAAAAGTCAAATCTGGCGCATATTCTGGCATGAGCTAGTCTCTCCTAGACAGACGCTTCAACAATATTCGATGTCGTACCTCCGTTTGTTGAAGTCTGTTAATAAGTGCGAGGGTCCGATCAGAGTAAAAACCTTGTTACATAATCATCGGAGTTTGAATTTCCTTGTATTCTCGCCGTTTTGACAGCGCAAAGCATTTTTCTCATTTTCTTTTGGTGCAGACTCATTAGGGAGTTTGTGCAAAAGCCGCATGGGCCGCGTGCGGCTTTTGTGCATTGTGCAAAGCCGCATGCGGCACCATGCGGCTTTTGTTTCCCTATCAATGATGTATTTGATCCTTGCATAGATCCCGTAGAGTAAGGTGGAGGTCGTGGGAACCCAGCACCTTTACATAAGCAGAGTGTGACAACTTTTATTCCAGTGAAACAAGGGCATGTAGGGAGATTCTAGCTGCCAAGAAATGCTCTAATAAGTAATACAAGAAGTCCTTGGGGAAGATTTCCTTGAAAATCTTCACCATGAGGGTGAAATAAGCAATTCTTTCCTTTTTTGGAAATAATGTATCAATCACATTATAATTTCATTTGGCGCAAGGTTTGCTTTTCCAAAGCAAAATTTTGAAATGATTATGTAATCAGACACGTGACTTTTCCCACAGCTTGGGAAACATGTTGCGGCCGCATTGCAGCCTCGTTTTGGCTGCGCAAACCACTCTTTCCACAACTTCCTCATTTCTACACTCAAGACCAATGGGCAGACAATCAAGAA
The DNA here is from genome assembly GCA_029378375.1 of Mycena olivaceomarginata. Classification (NCBI taxonomy): domain Eukaryota; kingdom Fungi; phylum Basidiomycota; class Agaricomycetes; order Agaricales; family Mycenaceae; genus Mycena; species Mycena olivaceomarginata. The sequence goes on along the minus strand of JARKIC010000751.1, from coordinate 87,092 downwards.
AGAAGAAAGCAAACGTAGCTAATGCACAAAGGGCTTTGGAAGCCGTTGGTATTGATCCGGCATCAGGTGCGTGGAGCAAGTGGCCTTTTTTTGACAGCATTACGGCCATAGCCGCACAGCGGCTGCGGAGAAGCCAAATAATGACGTCAAAATGATGCACATCATGATTGGTGAGTGGTTCAATATACGGTATAGCACCTAATTTACTAGTATTTCATCAAAATGAATATAGATACACTCATAAAACCCTTGGTTTATCATGCGGCTTTGCACAATGCGCAAAAGCCGCATGCGGCTCGTGTGGCTTTTGCACAAACTCCCTGGCTCAAGACGAGGTAACATACAGTTGCGGCCCAATCAAATGAATTGCCTTTTTAGGAAGATACCATCATTTTCAGCTCTTCTCCACCCTGAATGGGGTCTTGTGGGCTCTAAGCCTAAGAGAAGCATACTACAGGATGTCTAGTCCCATCACATTCTCTCAGGCATCCCTAAATCAGTTGTATCTATGGGGTAAATGATTACTTTCTGCCACTCATTCCGTGATTTATCTTGGCTCAATTAAGGAGAAATAACACATTGTGGCCCAAAAGGCTGAACAGATCTCCAATGCATCGAGATGTAGTCTAGTTCTACCATTTCCTCCTGGCTCTAGAGCTTTCAAGGAATGCTGAATTGTCCAAATTGATGGTATCTTCCTAAAAAGGCAATTCATTTGATTGGGCTGCAACTGTAAATATGATGTTTACCCCCCATCCGTTCTATTATCCCGAGATACATGCTAACAATGGTTATAAGATCGAGGAACTGCAAATTTCAAGTGCGCTGCTTTCACGGTTGAAAAATCTGGAAGAGCTCGCTCTAGATGGCCCAGGCGACTTGCATATAAACTGCGCTTCCGTTGAAAAACTATTGGGGGCGAACTGCCCGACTCTGAAGGAGTTGCAGTTAAGTAAGTCAAGTAAAGCGCTGCCAATGAAGTCATGTACACAGAGCTAATAAAGACGACAGACAGCAGCATCTGGACTATTGTCCCCACTGCTACCCCCCTCGGAGGAACGATGGAGGGCCGAATTGGAACCGCGAAAGTACAGGATGGGAGAGTTTCCATTGCATTGGTTTTGACGAAGTGAATCGTGCTGCACGCCCGAGAACCTTGTAGCAGTGTAAACGATTGGGCTGCTTATTATATCCCCTTGACCACCGTAAGGAATTACACGTCAACGTCAACCTCGACCGAATTTCATAAGCAAAAATTTCTTTCTTCCGGCCCCCACACAACCGCCTTCTTCCGCCCTTCTGTCCCACGGACCGCTGATCCGGACCCTCCTCCTCGTTCGAAAGCTGTTAAAACTTTATTTTCGGGTACCAACGCAACTTACGGCCGCCATGCTCATGCCTCCGTCCATGGCCAGCAAGTTAATGCGATGGGCACTGTGTGCTTCCTTTTAGTCAGCCATCCTGGCGTCGAAGTAGAGTCACATAGTTCTATCTCACAGCGCGGATCTATGCCCTTAGCCGAACTTTTGCTGGAAATTTCAGGGTGGGCTGTTGAATGAAGCTGAATGCAATTGAGCGAATGAATTTATACGTTAAATCAATGCTTTCTGCCTACGGAGATGTGTGAGCGAGATGGACGATAAGGATCACGGGACGCGAGATTCAAACTCCGCGCGGACCGTTTCCACCCCACACGTGACTTCCAAACAATAGCCACTCCGATTAAATCCGACCATCTATGGGAGGAGCAGGAGCGCGCCTGCCGTTTATATAGCGAGGTACCCCACGCCACTCCCCGACAAGGAGGACGACGAGGACGAGCTGCCCGTCCCGCCGCCGCGTGTGCCTGCAGATTGCAGACCACGTGTATCACCCAGCTGGAAATAGGGAGTGCCTAACCATAATAGGTCAAAAATGTGCGGATCTTCAGCATCCATGTGGCGAAATCTTCCTAATGGAGCCAGAAGGAGTCGGCCGCCCATCAGCAATGAAAGAGCACAGTTGCGGCAGGCCCGCGGACACTCCCTTGGAACTCCGACCGCTTTTGGCCCGATTTTGACCCTGTTTTACTCTACGAAATTTGCGCCCAGCCAGCTGTTTTACTCTATTTTGGTCAGACATAGCCTTAAAAATGCAAATTTTCTCTGCCACGCATTTTTTGGTTTGGAGTCGCGGCCACACTTAATTTGACCTTCAGCAACACAACAGAGGTCTGTGAATTAATTGGTTGATCACAACTTTTCTGCCGACTTCGGAGCACTTTTCTGCTGACTTCGGAGCTGATTGTACCCAAAAAAAAATTGCGCTCTGCGTGATTTACTTCAAATTTACTCTATATGTACCGGACATCGGCCCTCTTCGCGCTGATTTACTCTATTTACGGCTGGAGATAGGGGGTCGTTTGGGCCACTGATTTACTCTATTGCGGTCGGAGTTCCAAGGGAGTGTCCGCGGGCCTGTTGCGGCCCAATCAATTTACTTACCATATTGGGAAATTTCCATCAATCTTCCTCCAGTGACGTCGCAGCCCCGCCCGACTGCGGCTTTCTTGCGAGCTCAGGCAAGGCGAGCTTGCGAGCCAGCCTGAGTGGAAGACAAGGAAGACCGGGAGCCCCGGAGAAGCACATCACATGACATGTCGTCTCATGACTTCATTCTTTTCTGCTCGCGACGCTCACCATCTCTGCAGCTGCTGAGCTCCGCTTGCAGATTTTCAGGCTTGAGATATCCTCCATGCTTCCATCCCTCTCTGGCTGTCTCTGGGATCCGTCATTATTTGCTTTCTCGGATTCTCGGCTGGCTGGATGCTTCGGCAATCTGTGGATGTCGTCAGCGTGGCTGTGTTATCTCTTGCCGCCATACTCGCCAAGAAAGGAGGATCTATGAGTGCTTGAGCCTCAAGCTAAGTTGCTTCCTCATATATCTCTCTCCTTTCGAACCCTTCTCTTCTCTTTATGCTTTGGGTGGTTCCCAAAACATCATTTTTATTTCTAATCCACCGAATATGTGTCATTACTGCGGTACATAGTATTAGACTTCTGTAACCGAGAAGTCGTTCGGCGCCATCTCATCCCTTTCCTCTTCATCTTTCGTTGCTGGGTGCACATCGCGCCAAATCTCGGTCAAGTAAGAGATTGTTCGGAACGATCTGCTTGGGCTGGCACCTCTTGTGGCCTCCGGCGGATCGGCCAACTTCCAAGGCCATCCATATTTCTTGGAGTTGTTTGCATACCTTTCATCCTCATCGTGCATTTCTCGGGTGCCCCATTCTGGCACTTAATTTCCCTTGACTCGATTTTGTTCAGCTTGGTCGGTCTTAGACCCCTGGGGATGTGACAGTGCACATCTATTTCATCTTCATTTAAACCCTTGTTTCTCTCCATCCACACAGCTCCTGTTTGGGGGTTTTCGGTCGTTGGAGATTCGCCCTTCACGCGAGCCTTTGGCTCTGTGGAGCTGTGCTCCTGGTTGGGTGTTCTCGGGCTTCATCTCATCTCTCCTCATGCCCGGGAGCTCCTTGCGTACTGAGATTGACACCTGCTCGTTCCAGAACCATCTTCACGATCATCAAGACCTTTCTTCCGTTCCGAGGTCTCTCTCTCGCACATCATCCGCTGTCGAGAGAGCCCCTCCGTTCTGGACCGAGACGCGAGGCTGATCCATCGGATCCTTCGCAGGTTGTCAATTTCATTGACAAACCCTTGATTCTCACAATTTTTGCATCCCCCGTCACCTTCGCTCTGACTTTCGTCCTCGCATCCGTCACACCTCATCCCGTCTCGTACCTACTTCATAGCTACTCTACGGCGACTAGTCTACCTTGTCAACTACTGACAACTATGCTCCAGTTCAGTCTGGTTTGTTCGGAAAGCAGGCCCGCCCGAGACATCTTCGCCGACGGTGCCTGCGAGCAAGAATATCGCAGCCAGGGTTCAAATTGATGCTGTGGAGTGCCAGGAACCATAAATAATGTCCACAAATGTCAACTGATATCCACAAATGCGTCAACAAGCAGATTGGGGAATGACTGCACAGCTTTTTCTTCTGTGACGAAGAAGACCCTCGAACTCTTGGCCGTAAGGCCAGAATTTAGTTTTCAAGTAGGAAAACGAGCTAGGTGGGTCGACGTACGTGCATAGCTGCGTCCGAACGCGACGCGCTGATGAGATAATCCGCCTAATCTATTCTCGGCTGTTTGACGCGTACAGGTGTTCAAACCTCACAAGAATACTTACCGCATTTGACTTGCATTTGACGCAGGTGAACAAGTCTGTGGGGCTAAGGAAGAGGCGGGGCGGATGGGGTGGTGGAAGGGAGAGAGAAGGGAGACGGCCGCACAAGCAAACAACGGCAGGAGATTGGCTGCTCGGCTCACTTGCCGTGCTGCCGCGATCAAATTCCCGCATTTGGGGAGTCACGTTTTGGCAGAAAGTCAGGGAAAAAGATGTAGCCCGTGCCTTCGGCGCGGTAGTTCCCGCAAGCGCATGGCTCGTCGTCGGACGCGCGCCCTCCTCGCACCGTGAGAACCGGCAGTAACATCTCGACATTCGGCTCGACAGTCTCACGTGCCATCACGTGGTTTTCTGTCACGCTGTGCTATGTATACGATGTCACCTGCGCGTTACGGCATGCCATAAGGGGATATGACGTGGCCAAACAAGCAGAGCATCCTCTCTCTCCGACACACGGCTCGTCTCTCCACTCTGCGAATTATTGGCGGCTCAAACGACGCACATGACCACCCACTCGTCTTCTCTCTGGGGGACAGATCGCAAGGCGTACGCCGCGTACTTTGCCGAAAGCCGAGCAGCACCTCCCCGGGACAATGTGGCGAGCGAATCCCTTAACCCACACGAGCCCTACCCAGAGGCCCAGCCTACCCAGATAATCACGTTCTTCGATCCCTCTGCTCTGCAGCACACGCTCGGTCCCGCCACCTTGAATATGAACTTTGTCCAAGATGTCCTTGACACTACAGGCCCAGTGATTACCCCATCCAACGGTTCCCTATGGCACTTTGCGGCGCAACCACAGAGCTTTCCAATGATCGCTAAACACGAGGCCGATTACTACGATTGGTTCAATTGGGCGGTTTGCTACCCTGCTGCTCACGCCGTCAACGCCGTTCGCGACCGACTCTACAGAACGGCAAACGTAACTCTGCCGGCGGATTTCAGCTGCACCGGAAAAGTCAACAAGACGCAGGGCGGAGGCGTCGCCGACATAATCCACCAGTATCAGTCCGATCTAGACGGCGACGAAAGACCGTGCACTCCGCACGAGTTCAAACGCCACAAAGCCTTGCACGTCAATGGCGAATCTGTACTCGACTTTCTTGTCCAGCAGGCAAGCGCCCCATCAGGGTACCGTTTCCGATCCACAGCGTCACGTTCGACACTCCCGGGGAAGGGCAAAGACGTTGTGTCCCAGGCCCGTTAGCTTTCCTTATCTGCAGCTTCCATCTAACTCCTGCTTGTAGATTATAAATGAAATGATTTCCACCAACACCGGACACGCGGTCATTTGCACCCAGGAACAGTATGCAATGGTCCGCGTCACGGACACATTACAGCTGGAACTCAGCCCTGTGTATGCGGTTCGTGACTCCGCGACTCAGGCCAGGGATGTGGCGCTGCTCGTCCTCTTCTACACCCATGCCGCCCTTCGTGCCGGACAGACGTACGCCGATGCGCGCGCCGGGATAACTGCAATGCGGATCATCCTTCCCGCGTTCCCAACCTGGGTGTTCGAGCCGTACGAGGGTATCTTCCGCGGCGGAATGATTGGCCGCACGAAACTGGTCTCCAAGTCCCGCGGCTCGTTCCTCCCCCTGCCGTGGGCATGGTTCGACGGGGATGTTCGGTCGAGCAGCAACGATGTCACCATCATCCAGGGCCGTCTGGTCCTTTTATTTGTCGTTAGCCGCCGCCTCATCGCGAAATTGGCTCACGGACCGTCTGCGACCCAGCGCCTCGTCCGGGAGTACAATGTCTACAATGCCATGCGCGGCTTACAGGGTGCGGCGATTCCAAAGATGATGGGGATGTACACAAGCAAGGATGGGAAGAACACGGTCCTGATGATGAGCTACGCCGGGAAGGCGTTGAGCGCCTTCAGCGAGCTTGAACCCGGCGACAAGTAAGATCCATCCATCCCATCCTTGAATAACCTGACCCCTATAATCAGGCGCATACTCTTCCACCGCCTTGTTCGTCTGCACAATGCCGGCGTGCAACACAACGACTTGGAGCCGAGGAACGTGACAAAGTCATTGTCGGGGCCGTTCATCATCGATTTCGACCACGCGTCATTGGACCACAAGTGCCCCGGGGCATCGTGCCAAGAGCTCCTCCAAGTTGCAGAATCCCTCGACCTTGATCCACGTACGCAATATCTACCCTACATTTTCCTTGCTCATCTCGCCCTTAGCAGCTGAGTTGGAAACCCTCGAAAAAGAGGCGGAGACACCCCCGACCGTATATGGTAGTGTTGTTGTTTTTGTGTTTGCCATAGTCTCCGCCTTGTTGTGCCTCTCGCGTCGTGTCTGATGTGAGCGTCTTGCTTGTTGGAATTACATCATTGGTAATTGATTGGTAAACTTTCTGTAGTTATATCTAGGACATTCTGTAGTATATACTGGTAGCCGAAATAAGTTATGGTGTATCACCTTGAGTGAGCACTTGTTATGCCATTTATGGTGCGAGGGAAGGACAGGGAGCGCAAAGAGGCGTGGGAGAGGGAGAAGAAGGATAGGAGCGGGAGAAGAAAGACACGGAGCTCGGAGGGGCGCAGACGCAAACCACTCAGCGATGTGTTCCCGGGCTTATCGCAGTGCTCATCTGATGCCGAGAGCGCTGTGGGGCCGCCGATGCTGACAGGAGGCGACGGACAGCACAATCCAGTATCCGACGACACCTTGCTTGGGAGAGGGAAGACCGCGGGGCATTGTGAAAGATACAGCTGCTGATTGTAAGTCTCTCGAATGTTGATCCTACCTTTCATTCTGACGTCTCTTTCCAGGTGTGCTGGCCCCTCTTGACGCCGCGACTAACGGCCTCGCACAGCGCATCAGGCGCCTCGACCTCGAGGCGACGCCCGGGACGCCATCGCCCACTAGGGGGCCCATGTTGCCGCGCAACGAATGGCAAGAAAGCCCGACAAGCAAGTCCAAGATGCTTCGCCCCAGCGGCGGCTACGTCAGCTCGCTCCGTCCATACGCCCGCGTCCGTTCACCGCGCCCACCAAGCTGATTGGGCAGCAGATCGCGCTGCGGTCCAAGGCGTCCCCGCCGCCCGCCGCACTGCGACGGACACGACATTCGAGCGCATGCACCGCCGTACCATGACGCCGACGCCCAAGCCGGACCCTGCACCCGTCTTCCAGCCACTGCGTCTGCTGCCGTCGCGCATGCGTCTCCCCATCTCCATCACCGCCTCCGCGACGGCTTCTCCACCACCGTCGTCGGACGAGCACGCGGAGATGCGCACGCCGTCCTCCCTCACGTTTGGATCGCGTCGTCCTCAGGTCTGGTGGAGGACGCGAACACCCTGCACGCGCGCGGGCTGCCCCCAGTCTTCACGACGGGATGCCTCTGCACGCGTGACGAAGCGCGTTCTCCGGATGGCTGGCACGATGGGCGGATCTGACGCGTCGGGCTACGAGGATCAAGAGTTCGATGTGTCGGACCTATTCCCAACGAGCTCCAAGTGCTCCTGTCCGTGCCTCGCGGCCAATCGCCCGTCGACGAGACGCTGTCTTTCTGTCCGCTTGTCGTGCAGAGCTGCCCCGCGTCAACCTGCCGCCCCCGGTCACCACTCTCCCCATCGCCCTCCAGGACACGTCGACCGTCCTCCGGCTTCCGGGACTATCTCGTCTCCCAATCTGACTCGCGACTCGTCGACATGAAGAAGACGACGATGGTGGTCAGCAGCAATTCCATGGACATTGACGGATATTCGGCTCCTCGTCTCGTCCACATCAAGGAGCCTACTCTGTTACGCGTTACGGCCCCGTCCGAATTTTGGAATTCGGACGGACGGGTACAGCGTTTCAGTCGACGAGACCGAGAGGACGAAGACGGCGCAAGAGAAATCAAGCGAGCAAAGTGGGGGGGATCGAATTAAAGTGATGTATGGGAATATACAGAATATATATAAGTGGGGGTGTGTACAGTATAGTAGGGTTCCTTGGATACCCACTTTGATGTTTCCGCTGCCGAGTCTAACATGCAAAGAAGTAAAACCTGAATTTAAGTTTGTGGATACTAGGACCTATAATGGGCTAGACTGCTGCAGAGTTTCATGATTTAAGTGTGAAAATGTAGCCAGATAAAAAAATTGATCTCGACGACCGAAGAGTCACACGTAGGGTTCCTTGGATAGCGTGATGTCACACATCATCATTCTCATCCGGCTCCTTTAATTTCGGTTGTCTTTCAGCGGCTATTCTCGTGACGGTGCGGGAAACGGTCGGCTTTTGGCGTGGGAGACCTGGAGCCGGACAGCGGCGCGGTTGGGGCGCGGAAGGAGGAAGGATAATGTCAACAAAGGTGTCATGTGTCAACAAAGGATGTCACGCCTTTCGCGCGTAGACCGGTCAATCTTGCGGCAATCTCGGCCGGATCACCGGGCATTTTAGGGAAGATGGTGACCAAGAGGGTGAACTTTCGTAAGGAAAATGTTTCAGGCCACTAGTGGCCGGATTAATGCACAATCGACGAGAAGGAAAGTGATCGATGACATCATCAGGCAGTGAGCTACACCAAATCACCTCCCCGCTAAGCACCGACGCATCTCCGCGCTTGAAATTATTTCAGAAGACGGGGTTAGAGTATATGATGTACTGTATGTCACAATTTCGACCTGGGAGGACACTGGGGAGCTTTTAAAAAAGTAATACCCAAGGATGTCTCACTATCCAAGGAACCCTACTATACTGTATATGGAAACGAGATAGGGGGGAATAATGGGATGGAAACGGAGTCATGGGACAGGTAATACGGGATAAGTCGGGGCCGGATATAATGTGTCGGAGGCTTCGGACGCCATCCTACAACACAGCGGCGTTACGCCCAAAATAAATTCGTACCGGGTGCAGACAAGCCCTTAGAAGCCTCTGGTTGTTCAGACACTTGACCCACAGTCGAGGTCCTATGATAGTGGGGGAGAGCGGGGCTGATAGGAAGGGCAAGAGAAGGAAGACATCTTAAAGTGGCAGCCAGCAAGCCTCCGACATCAAGCGGCAACCCTCGGCATTACCGCGATCCGCATTTGACATTTGACAGTGGTACTTGGTAATTGAGGTGTGAAACTTGGCAAAAAACAAATGGGTTAGGGTGTCAACTGGCGAACGGGAAGCGAAAAAAATTGAATTTAGGCCATTTTCAGCCAATTTCGAGCATTTCAGCGTTATGTTTGAAAATCCGTCAAACCCGGCCGTTATGTGTTACATGTCCGAAAATATTCGGACAAAAAGGCCAGCGTTACGCATTACGTGCGAATTGAATGAAATAGTCACTCTCTTTATCTCTTCTCTCTCTTTATAAAATTACGTCTGTCTGAAGCCATTTCGAACTCCGCCCATCGATTAACCGGCGCTTATCGATTGCGCGCTAATTCGGACGCTCATATCTCAGCCGAAGTGGTGGGCCGCGACGCTCTTGTAAAATTAAGCCTGTCCGTCTGAAGCCTTTTCAAACTCCGCCATCAGCGCTAACCTTTTTCGTCGAGCTCTCTGTTTCCACTCATGCCATGCCTGCTGCGGCCGCATAAAATCCCACCCTCATATGACATGTACAGCCTCGCTCCTCAAGCACGTTGCGGGCTGTCTGGCCAAAGCCTTTTTAAACTCCGCTTTTAATCTATCATTTCGGCAGCTCCTTGCCGGACCTCCTTCAAAGTCCTCAAACATTTATTTAATTGCTTTCCTTGCTACTCCATTGAGTCTTTCATGGCAAAATTTCGCTCTCTTGGGAGCTTAGGAAGGGGATGCGAGGCCGCGAAGCGGCCGAGCAGCCGCTTGTACAGTACATGAAAACACAAGGCTGTCAAAGTTGACAGAAAGTCCCATGATAAATCACGGGACGCTGTCGAGATGTTGCCGCCGGGTCCCACGATTCGCGGAAAACGCAATAATGGCTCTGGGCGGAATCTGAACCGAGAGAAATGTTTGCAACGACCCTGGCTATTCGGATCTGCAGGGCGTGCTCACGAATCATTTTATTGTGGGTCAACCACGCACACAACCTATTGTTTAAATTAGGTGTACATGTAGGACCATGAAATCGCCTAACACTGATATCGAGATTTCATTTGAACTGATTCCACCCCAAGCCCTCAAGATTCAAGCCCATGCCATGTCTTCATTCCCAATCAAACTCGCTGTTCTGGGTTAGCAAAGGTCGTCGGCTACTGAAAAACACACCCAGTGCATTTTGAGAAGAGGTAATCCTTTCCGTTGGCGTGTATTACGCCATTGTTGAGCACACATTTCCACTTGGTCTTTTTACGCGAAACCTTCATAAAATTAATGACTAATATTATCACTATCCCCGGTATCGCTAAATGGCATACCTTGTCATAATTGCAAAATGCAGTGTTAAAACTGCCCCCGACACGGTCTTCAGCGTCTTCTTCATCTGTCTCAGAGTCATCTAAATCACTGGTGATTGCTTCTGATGGTGAAGTCAGGGGCCCAGGCCGAGGTGGGTGCGAGGGTGTACTCCACGGAATCCTGAGAATCGTCAGGGGGACCATCGATCTGGGGAATATGCGGGCCTTCTCCCGGAGATCCAGGGGGAAAAGGCAGAATCTCCTCTGCAGGGCCTGACATTGGGCGGTTGGCGTTTACATAGGGAAATGTATAATGAGGCATGGGCTGGCCCGATGGCGACAGGAAAGGAGAATATTGGTGCATCCTCCGCATAGCGGCCACGGGAGGCAGCGGTGGGGGCTCAAAATCAGCTACTCGGGACGCAATAACCTTGTCTTCCCATCTCTGCAATGCACAGTACAATTGAGTGTCCGCGGATGTGAGGAATGAATGAGTTGATCACATGTTGAAGTTCAGCCAGGACATCTTGGGCTATCCCGGCCTCTTCGAACTCAGGCTTAATAGAAGCAATAACATCGTCGATTACAGTGCGGTATATCAACGGCTACATGTAAGGTGTCAGGCGATCTGAGCGGTGGCCGTAGGAGTAACTCACCACTATGCTATTTGACATTGCGCAGAGAACCAAATCGGCCTTATATTGGATTGCTACAAAACCTGGTCTTTATATACCTTTTCGGAGAGACATTCCCGCCTCCCGGCCCCACTGCGAGATCCGAAGAATCGGGACTTCGGAATGAGAGCTCTGTGCTACAGCTCCGGACAATCAAAGTCCACAAATCCATAATATATTCATATCTTTGGACATTGGAACGGCTGTTTTTCTAGGTGAATATGTCACCAAATTCAGATTCTACGCATAAAACATGTCCAAATCACCACCAGAGACGGAGAATTCTCCAGAATATTTCCGTTGTTTCAATAATCTGGGACAATTGGCTCATTGTAAATTATTCTAATCTGGTCCCAAGCTCAGCCGCTCGATAAGAGGCATGTACTGGCCTTTCCTGGAAAGTTGTTGTTCACTCTGCGAGGCCATCACGGCCGATTCCGGCATCGGATCACAAGGGATCAGCGGGATCAAACAGGATCACCCGAAGAGTGGGGGTAGTACGGATTGAACCCTGGGTACCATTGTGGTAGGGAAAGGCAGGAGTTTGGTATCCAGGTGTATTCCAATGACCCGGAAAATTTGCCATCCAAGGGTTGAAGCCTAACAGGTGCGTGAGCGTGTTCAACGAACAGATTGATATAGATTTTATACCGGGGACCATGTATATTTTGAGCATTCATAGGGTTTTGGGCAAAGGCAGATGGAAGGTAATCATAAATCTGATATTTGGTCCTTGGGATGTCTCATCTACCACCTTTGTGTTCTGACGCCCCTGTTTCATGAGGCCAAAACGCAAAGTGAGCTAAATAAACTTATACAGTGGGTCGATTACGTGATGTAAGGGCTGCATCGGTTGATTTCGCAAATCTTAGGGGTGCTAAATTACCGTCACTCCCAAGGAACTACTCTCAATCTTTGAACGATGTCGTGAAAACGATGCTGGTTCAAAATGTTGGTCGTTGTTTGAGACCACTCCAGTACCCTCAGAAATGTCGGAAAACCATTCAGAGGAAGAGAAATGAGTCTAGAGTGCGGAGCCATCAAATGTTTGAAATGGTTTATTTTCAGGCCGACTGTCATCAATTTCGCAAAGAGCTGTAATAGTCGTCATGTCGCACCAATTGAATGCCTCAGAATCAAAAATTCAATTCCCGGTGCTTGAAAAAGCTTAAATCCGTCAAGTATTTCCCTTCCTTGCCGAACACGGCACCCAATCGTAACACGGTGACGGAGCGGAAGTCCGTCTTGCCCAAATAGGCTGTCATGTGATTGTTTGCCGTCCATGCCGAACAGCGGCATGTCCGCCAGGGTTGCAATGCGTTCCCACAGGGGCTTCTTTACATCTTTCAAAAGGACGGCTGCCAACACGCTGACTCTTGTTCTCTTTCCGCCATGTCAAGCCACCCCCCAGGTTTCTCTCCGGCTTCTCCAATCGATGGGCTCGACTCTTCCCTAACACCGTTCCTCACGATGGGTCCCCCACCCAACTTTCGCGTGCGTCCTTTCTTCGTACTTAGCATTCTGATTGAGTCAGCCTTGCAGTCTGTCGATTGTCGCGATTCAGAACGTCTCCCCGCCAGCGGACCCACGATTTGCAGCGCCTCCCGCGAGACCCATACCATTGACTCCACTTCCCCCGATCCTGTTTTCTTTGGAGGTCCTGCCCTGCGTCCACGAACTTTTGCCGTCAATTCGGTGAGTCCCCGATCATATTGCGAGCTTCACTTATACTATTAAAGGGGCAGACGCTTCACTGTGCTACATGCGATTTGTGTAAGAAGAGTATTTTTGGGATGCGTTACAAGGTATTGCGCCCACGCATCTATCATATCGCTGAACTAATAGGACGATTGATTGAATTCCTTCGACGCAGTGTCTGCACCCAGACTGCCCTGATTTTGACTTGTGCCATTCATGTGAAATACTTAAGTTGCACCCCGAGAACCACCCGATGCTCAAAACTCGTGTGCGCCTTTTCATTCACGAGGACCCCAAGGCGTATTATGCGCGAGCGGCAATCGACCCTGCCGCGTTCATATCCGGACCTCCTTCGCCGGTTCATGAGAAGCATCACTCGGCGCGGGGCGACGGTCCCATTCCACGCTTGCTAACAGACCGTGCCGCCGCTGAGGTGCTTGCAAACACTGGATCTCCCTCTGGGGGTGCTTTACATATGCGAGGTTGGCGTTGCGACTTCCAGTGTTATTGGGACTAACTTCGCTTTGACAGGGGTCTGGGCGGTCTCTCTGCTTTACACTGTCTTCGGTCTAACGTTCTACATTAATGACGTGTGAGACGCCGGTGGGAAACTGTTCCTCTTTACTTCCAGGTCCTCTCTTATGTTTCTCCAGCACTGAGTCTCATATCCTCCATTGCTTGCGCCGGGATCACTATTGCTCACAGAACGTATGTGTCCTCCCTGCCCCGACTTGCCTCTACGCACTAACAAATTGCACTTAGGATCTTGTGCGCGACAACGGGGGCGACCGCGCCAAAGCAATTTATGCGTCGGTTTTTATTGATATACACTTGGATTGCGCCAGGTACAAACAATATGCTTAGTTACGTAGCTGGGAGTCGGGTACTGATGTTTCACTCCCCAGTCGTCTTGTTTGCCTTGACTGTGCTGATCACTCCTTCGCCGCCCGTGGTCCAGTGCCTCACCCCTGGATTTCTGACCTGGAGCTGCACTCCCATCGGCATCAACGTTCTCTTCCCACTGACGATCTTTGCTGCGTGCCAGTGGAGGGCTCGGCAGATTGAGAAGGGTTCAAGTGCAGCCGGCATGGTGTGACCGTTTCTGTATCTGTAAGCACGCAAAAGAATTATGTACCACACCCTGTACCCTCGTCATGAAATAGTCTGTTCAGAGTCGCTGTAACCTCTCAAGAGTTTATTGTGATCTTCATCTGGCTCCCGGAGGCGGGCACGGTAGACCGCTTGTAGATGCGGCGGGCGCGCCAGGTGGTGTTAACGAAACCGGTATCTGAGCAAGATACGGATGCTGAGCGCGACTTAGAATAAGTCGCGTTTGAGAAAGAGCAAGAGTAAACAAGGATAAAATAAGGGTGGGGCTTAATCCCTATATTCGGAAATCCAATTAGATGCTCACCAGAGCAGCTTTCAACGAGATCTAGTCTTCGATGAAGCGAGTTGAAAATATCACCAATCCGCACTGTACACAAAAGTTGGAGCCCATATTTTTCGCTTCTGGGTCTTTTCGCATCCGGGTTTCAACTCTGTATTTCGACCGCAAGTATGGCATGAATCCACTTAGCAGCAAATTTTAACCCAGTGTTCAGGCCCCAAATTCATTTTTTTTCTGTGCGGCTTTGCATAATGCCCAAAAGCCGGTGAATTTGCTCAAGTTCACCTCGAAACTATCGTTCTGCTGCAATAAACCAAAAAATAAAACGATGTATGGTGGCCGTCACCTAGCTGCCGCCAATTGGTCTGAGAGAGAGAGAGAAAAAAAATTCAGTGTACCTCTGAAGCAATTTTTAGGTTACTTTACTGCTATTTGCGGAACTTAGGGCACACATCAAATTTTTCTGATTTTGGTCACTTTGAGTATAACAGCTGTAACTCATTCAATTCTCACTTGATTCCAATTTTTTTTTATCATTGAAACCGCATTGGGAATGCGCAGGCGCGTATGCTCTCAGAATTGTAACGCACTCCGAAAATTTCCCAATTGGGATATTTGCATCATCTTGCATATAACACTTCCTTTAAGTGAACAAGGGCACTTCAGCCCATAATATCTTTTGCAGAACATCTTTATATATATATTAAGATGCAGGAGTCGTTGCATGTGGCTTTCCCAAAGATCCTCACCCCCCCTGGGCTGTTAGATATTAACCAGTTTCCTTAGCATCTATTGAGCATGTTAGGATCCATATGTGGTAGTTTAGACTATTCTTGCGCCTTAGGATTTAAGTGGAGATCCTCCCCGCAAAATATAAGAACCGTCCCGGCTCTTCTGCATCAACAGCGAGTGTTATACGCAAATTGGTATGAATTTCCCAATTTGGTAATTTTGGCAGTGTGTTGCGATTCTGAGAACAAATGCGCCTGCGCATTTCCAATGCGGTTTCAATGATATACAAAATATTGGAATCAAGTGAGAATTGAATGAGTTACGGCTGTTATACTGAAAGTGACCGAAATCAGAAAAAATTGATGCGCGCCCTAACGCAAATAGCAGTAATCACTTGTGCGCTCGAAACAAATTATTGAAGCTTCGAGAAGCGAAATCAGCCCAAACTGAGACTTTGATCTTGGGTCCAAAAGAGGCTCAGTGGTTCATTGGGGCATTCAGCTTGACTACATACAAATCTCATTGTTGTGTTTCTGAGACTATGGGACAGAGGCTCGACTAGTAAAACTCTGTACCATCATTTTGGGCCTATTTACAGCTTTAACAGACAATTTTTGAATATATTATGCACATGTGGCCAATTTGCGAATAACTTTTGTTTTTGCTCGCTCAGTTTTCACTCCAAAAAAAGTGATGTATAGGTGTGTCTGAAGACACTCCTGATGTCGTTAGTATACGAGCCAGAATAAGAGCTGCAGAAATTGTAACTTATACGCAACGAATAAGTTGGACAGAATTGGTAACTGGTACATATGACCAATACCAGATGCCGTTTCTGGTGATCCAATATTCTCCGTCTCAGCCGCTGTTTGTGTGTACTTGATATTGCAACTGATACTTGGAGTATCAGTCGCAGTCCCAGGTGGACGTTAACGGAAGGTATTGGTTGCCCCGAAACAGTCGCCGATAACAATAGAATCAGCAACTGATTTGGGGCCTTCGAGACAATAAGTTTCGGCGGCAGTCCCGGGCATCCCGAGACCGTGACTCATACGGATCATTTCAGTTACACTGAGACGCGGCGGCCGATCAGCGGCAGAGCAGCGGCCGCTCCTCTGCCGCTGGAAAAACTTCATCGGCAGCTCTGGAGTAAAAGAAACCGGAGTAACTGCACTACATGCATGGAAAAACTTGAAGACATGGCTTGTAAGGTTCACGAGCTGCTCAGTTGCAGAGAGGCATCAATTACGAACATAATTGAAGAATCGCTGCCGAGCAGTGGCTCTGAGAACAATAGTGGCTGATGTTGAATACTGGGCCAATTGACTTAGTTCTTGGATATGTTATGTATCAAAACTAGTTCCAGGGATGGTATATTTTTTTTGGGTGTTATCCCAACTCATTGTGATTTGGCACTCACTCTACCAAACACCGTATTTGACTAACATAAGTAGAGCCTACCATGCAGATTTGAGTGGATTTATATCTGTCACCCTCTTTATAAAATTAAGCCTGTCTGTCTGTCCGAAGCTTTTTAAGCTCCGCTCAATCTCCGCTGATTCCTCCCTGCCTGGCAGCTTGCCGGCGGTGATTGTCGGGCTCCCGAATCCGCCGGCCTACAGCCAATCAACTCCGTGGCCGACAACATGTCACCAATCCAACAAACTTTGACAGACACTGCCTCGGCGCTAACATTGACAGATGGCTCCCATCGCAACAAGACAAAGGATGCCGCGCGCGCCTATAAAAGTGTACACAACGCCAAACTCCACTTAAACACTCATTCATGTGCCGGTTTGCTAGGGCCGGTGATTGGCATATTGTGCACACTTTTGTGGGTATGCGCAAACATAAATTATTGGTGCCGGTTTGGAATGTCAGCGCTGTAAACAAGTGTTAAACTTTCCGAGGTATTTTAACCAGGCCAATTTATCACTATTTCATTGAAATTTTGTGGGCTCAGTTTTACTGTCCCTTTAACAATTGTGATCTCTTAGAAAGATTTCAATTTAAATCAACATGAGTGAGCTGAGAAAAAGGTTCTGGGTGGATTTGGCCGCATGTGGGTGAAAAATTTACAAAAGCGGGCATGCCAAAATTTTTCTCAGGCCAATTAGACAGTTTGCGGTGCAGCCATTGGAGCCATCCAATGGCTGAATGACGTTGCGTTGTCTGGTGGCTCCGCCTGCCAAAAATGACGTCAGATGGCTGTGGCAGCCACCAGTGGCTAATTTTGGCGGGTGGAGCCATCAAGCATCGCAATGTCATTTTGCCATGGTATGGCTCCAATGGCTGCAACGCAAAGTGGCTATTGAGTGATTTTTGTTGGCAGCTGGTGATGTGTGCATAGCAAAATGTAAAACTATTAAGACCATTTCGGTTTCCTTAAGGACAGAAACACCGACTGCGCCAGCAACGACCTTGCCTGCCAGACCTAAAGGAAGATCTCAAAAAGTACTTTTGAGTTTACTTTGGCATTGGGATTTACCTGCTTGCGCCATAGAATGTTTTGCAGTGATTCGAGATCTCTGCATGATGGCATTTCTCTCAGTCATCGATACCACTGTACATAGCAAATTATGTGTCTCCGTTCGTCCGACTGATTTCTGATCTGTTTTGTCATGCAAGCGCCTGTAGATCCAGGATTTTCACATTTTTTTATTTCTGTAGGAGGGAGTGGGAGCCGAGTTGTCCCCCGAGAGCTTTAAGGCTTCAGACAGGTGTAACTTTATAAAATAGAGATACTGGCAAAAAAAAAAGAATTGCCAGCATTGTTTGGGCTGTTGGCCAAATCACTTCAATCAGAATTTTGAAACTTTCATATATTTCATGAGATTTTGATGGCTTTGGCTTGCATCATTATTGACTTGCAACAAAAGAAAGTTTCTCTGAATTTCAGAGAAGCTCGACCACAGGAGATAGCAAAATTTAGATAAAAACCTATTTTCATTAGGGGTATCTACAAAACACAAGATTGCACTGCATGGCCCTAAACCTCATCGATACCACTGTACATCTCCCTTTGCATAGTAAATTAAGTTATGTCTCTCTGTCCGTCCGACTGATCTTATTATGTATCTTCTGAGGGTTTTTTCGCATCTCTGATCAATAAAGGGCGAAGGGGACCGCGGAGCGGTCCCCCGAGCGCTTGTAAACCTGATAGTTTCCTGGTAATAGTTCCGATACATAACATATCCAAGATTTAAGTCAATTGGTTTAGATACTCGCCGCTCAACTCACATCGTCGAGAGGCTCTCCCATTGAGCCGCAAGTCCTCGTTTCGCACGAGTTCGATGCACGTCAACATCTTCCTGGCAAATCACGACGCAGGGATTCGGCTCCTTGTGGTGGAACAGGCCCGGCTTCCACAAGACTCCCTCAACCGATTGAACTGAAAGACGTTAATAAAAGAAATGAAGGATGTGTTCCATCATCTGAAGTCCTTAAATTGAGCGGTAAGAGTCAAGAATAGACCTGACAGATACACGTACTTCCGGTGCACAGGACGACGGAGAGCATGTTGACCGACCCATAAGGGCAAAATTCATCGCTAACGTCAAGTACGTACCTAAGAATGTCGTAGAAAAAATAACGCCGGTGTGAAGAACGCCACATGTCAAGGCTGAGCTTGACATGTGGCATTCTTTGTCGTGACTATTGTCAGTAGCTCAGCACGGCCGCTTAGATGCATGAGAAAATCAAAGGAATAGGAATCTACCGTTTGGCGAGAGGCCTGAAACCACTCACTGTGTTCAGACCCTCTCTACACAGAGGCTTGGTTCAGGTACCTACGCAGACCTCTACAAGAACGTGGGAAATGTGCTGGACCACACATTCGGTTCTGAAGCCAAACCTAAAGGTTCGGCCATGATCCACGATGCAAGGCTTTCCACTCGGCCACTCGGCCGCACATACTCCGTGACCGTCGCGGCTGCTTCTCCTCGGTGGCCCGCGTCTTTCCTTCTTTCTAATAGTCCGTGTTTCTCGTGGATTCTTATCGGAATTGCAGCCGTACGCACGTTAACGAATTTCACCAGAGACAAGCGGAGAGAAAGACTACGTAGCTTGTGCGGGTAGCTGTTTGATATATCTTCAGTCGCAGTAAATAAATGGCCACTCGCATGCGCATCTTCGAAAGTTGGGGACTACCCAAGGCGGCGGTGTTGTGGTTATAGATAGGTCACACGTGTAAGCCGCATTCTTCATCGTGAGGTAACGCAACAGCTTTGACATGCATCTATTAAGTGACAGACAGCCCTTCATCGTGAGGTAACGCAACAGCTTTGACATTCATCTATTAAGTGACAGCCCTTCCGTCCTTCGCTCAAGCTTGCTCCCCGTCCTTGCAGTGCTCGCAATGTCCCATTCACGCCCTTCCTCTAATAGCTCATCCGCGCTCATCCGTCACCCGGAAACTCCTTCGGGGCCTTTGAGTCGCAGGACCGGCCCTCTCGCCATCTCTTATGTAGGGAGAACCATGGACAAGATAATATCGACGGCAGCTCTCAGGCTGGGGACGTTCGCCAATTGTGTGGCTTATCAGTTAGGTCGCGGACCTGCCGCTGTATCCGAACGAATCCAGAAGCATTTCGGAGATGCGGAAAAACGAGAGTTCACCATTGATTCGCTCAGAATGGAAACCCCTCCCGAGCTGTTGGAAAACTGCGTAAAACTGATGGAATACGCTCGGCGGTAGGAAACTCTCTGCACTTTCGTGATCATCTGCCTGATGAGTTTACGTAGTTCGGAAGCACCCGAAACGCAGCTGGAGTCTTTCAAGAGTCTGATCACCTTCACGACTCAATACCCCTGCTTCCAACTCAGTTTATCGTTCAAAAAAAGTCAATATTTTACTTACCTTGACAGCTGGATCCTCGACTATTTGTGACAGCGCGTTGAAATCAAAGACGTTGAAGAACGTCCGTTTGGACTCAGATATATGATGGTGTACGTGCGGGAGCGTACACGGAAGATCTTCCTCCTCAGGGCGGAGATTCTCGGCCATTCGCCGAAACCAGACCACTCAGGCCAGCACCTGGGTTAGAACCCAAACCCGAACACAATCAAGCTCGGAATCTGCAAAACAAAAAATGATCAAAGCTATGCGCGACGTGTTGAAGGGCATCGACGACCCGGCCCTCATAACCGGTGTTGACAGGAGCCTGCATACATTTGCATTATCTGGTGAGAGAAACTATCCCGCGATCACCGACATTGCTCTGAGAGACCCACAGAAAATTTAACCACCGGCAACTCAAGTTGCTGTTGAGTCGCCGAGTCTGGGCATGCAGGTCTGACTCCACAAGAGTATTTTGCTTTGTCCTCATTCAGAAGTGGAATGGGTACGAATTTCTCGGTGGAATCAAGTTCGTGGGCATGAAATGAGCACTCTGAGAGACACAGAAAATTTAACCACCAGCGACTCAAGTTCTGTCAAATTTTCTGTTTTTGGGCAGTTCTGACTCCACAAGAGTCTTTTGCTTTGTCCTCGTTCAAAAGTGGAATGGGTACGAATTTCTTGGCTTATGTAAAAGGGTTCCGACGGACAGACAACGTATTTTTATAAAGGAGGATACAGCATCACTAGGTTATTCCCATTGACTAGTCGCCGACAATAGCACTGCAGACAACCGCTCGATGAGGGAGGCTCAATCCCTGACAGAGTCTCACGTACCTGGCCGTAGTCATACCCCTCGAAAGTTAACCGATACATGCCAAATTTGACGCTGAATGTAAGCACCTTTCACCTCACATAATCGCGGTAGAATTTGGCTATCCACCGCTTTGGCCCTAGTACAGACACTACAAACGGCATGCGAGGTACGAGCATGCTGTATACGATATCTTGATACGCTTGGGAGCCTCATCAGCCGAAGCCTCGAGAACTGCGCGTGCTCCATCAATACGCTTTTGCATGGTCCCCCCGCTTGCCTGCAGTGCTTACATGCCATCTGCTCCACTCTTGCCATCCGTTGAAATTATGTCACAACCCTCGGCGGCAACATCTCGCCTCTCTCTGCACTTCCTGATGCAATCGGCGGAGGCGGCGGAACAACATTTAGCCAACTCACTTCTCGGGTGTGTGAACAGATCAAACGCCCCGAATTATTTTTACGTTTTCCGCCTACAAATGAAACCCGCTGTGACGTCAATTATGCGCAACTCTGGTCTCGCCTCCGCGCTTTCGGCGGATTCCTAGTAGTCTGCCTTCTATGTTCCATTTCGCTTCCACGGCCCACACAAGCACTGGAAATAGATAGGATGCGCAAAAGCCGCATGGTGCACAAGGTCTTTCCATGCGACTTTTTTTCCACTCTGCTGCGGCAATCTGGCGGGCCGCGGTAATTCCAGCTCCAATAGCGTATATTAAAGTTGTTGCAGTTAAAAAGCTCGTAGTTGAACTTCAGACCTATATCGCCCATGTAGACAGTGTATCTTAGCTACAGTAGAGTAGCTCATATGGAATACCATCGGGAAGGGTCCATAGGCGATTCCATATGACGGTTATTCCACAGCACATAAATTGAATAAAAAATCATTTATTGAAGCAATTCAGTGTCTACTTGAAGAAAGATGTGATAGTGGTCTGAACCTTTCCTTCCTCCATTTCCTGGGCCAGCGCAGAGCGAAATTTGCCAAGTTGTCCAACCAGCGGTAGTGCCACATCCAAATCCGACCGATGGATTTTCTTCGTCCTGCTCGTCCTCGTCACAGAGCTTGGTTCATCTCTCTCAAAACGAGCGGCAGTGCGCGGTCTATCCTTTCGGTTTCGGACCTGGTTTGGCACGGGGCTTTGATGGCGCCGGAGGATTCTTGTCTCGGGCACGGATAGTACGGCTCTTTTGAATCTCGGTAATAGCCATGGGGGGAGGTTCAGCTTAAAAACATGTGTTTTTATGTGTATACCCTCAGGTAACCCTGAACAATGCAACACCACTCGGATATAACGCCAAATATGGGTTGCCGAACCAAGATTACTCTTTTGGGCAGCCCGTTCAATGGAATAATGGGCCTAGTCGGGTATTCCATATTCCAGATGGCGGTTTGTGGAATATTCCCCTATCCCAACTTGGGATAGGCCCAAAAGCGATTCTAGACGACATTTATTCCATATGACATTATTCCATGTGAGCTACTCTACTGTACAATTCCGGCTGAAAGTCGGTTTGGCCGGGGCAATTACATCATCCACCCGCTGAAGCCAACAACATTCTTCAACGCATAAGATGATACTATCAACACATCCTGAATCAACAGCCTTTGGCGCGCCGCTCTCTCAACTCGTTTAAACTCTTGATCAATCTTCTTCTGGCTCCAAGCGTGCACACTCCTCGAGCCTCGAGATCAGCCTCCGTAAACTTGAACATCTCCGCCCAGGAAATTCCCTGGAAGCAATGCTCGTATTTGTGGAGCCTTCTGGTGCGCAACCAGGACGGGATGCTGGTCACGGCCGTCACCGTCGATGAATCATGTTGGGGAGACTTGTGTGCAGTTGCCGGGGTGCATATTTGACTGGTGAATTTGGGTGGTACCCTCATTCCGCACGCGTTCATTGCCTCTGCAAATTTAAGGAGATTATCCCGCCGCTCCCTATTGGATAGTCTCTTTCTGGATTTGGGTAGTTCCTTGGATATTTGGCAAATTCCACATCTCCGGTGGGGGTCGTTTCATTGCTCGACCACTCATTGACTTCCGGTGTTGCTAGGGTATAACATGGGTCTGTTATTGGCCAGCGACTCATCGAGGAGATGCACCTTTTCTGGTCCGGAACTGAGAGTTTCTGAGAGATAAGGCTGCAATGGTAAGTGTTCTTTCGTGGACACTTAGGGTGTCGAACCCTTGAAGTAGGTCAAGCATATGAACGGTGGTGACTTGAAGTACTCACATTCTTCGACAAAAGATAGGCCCACCTTAAAATTAGTACCGCTAGCTACGCCCGCAAAATCCATTTGTAGCTTTTGCGCATGATTTTAGGGATGACCTTATATCTCACTGCGGCATGGCGGGTTCCACTAGGCCGGCCTTTCTGGGATGAGTCCAGCAAGATAATAATATGGTGCAAGCAAATGATGTCTTCACGCAGCTTCTTGTTTCGCTTGCAAATGTGGGTGATAATTGTTGATCGGCTAAATTGTCCAGTGGTAGCATTTTATTTGCCGCCCAGAAATGAGGCCAAATGGGGACACCGGTTCTCTTTTTGCCACCAGTAGCAGTTCTCTTTAGATTCGTAAAAGGAACACTTTTTCTAGAGGGATAAGAAAAATAGGTAAAACATACTTGTTAGAGGTATCAAGCTCCTCTACCCCTACCGCCGTACTCATCGGACTTCAACCCAATCGAAGACTGCTTTTCCTAGCTCAAACACTACATCTGTCGCAAACCGTGGGCTACAATGAGTAGCGGGGAAAGCGAACTGTGTCGCGCACGAAGTCGAGGACTGGCTTCGTGTCACGCTTCGCTGAGAGCAGGAGCTTCAGGGAGAGGCGCGCGGTGCCGAGCCGCCGTACGAGGCGTTGACGGTGGGGATGGTTGGAGGGACAAATGAGGAGGAAGTGGGGAACCGATCCGGGGACGTTGCAAAGAGCGCATGCGGGGGAGGGGATGAGATGGAAGCGGTATAGATACCTGTTCAGCCCGATGTGCCGGGTGCCTAACTGGGTGAGGACGCTGAATAGTGAATTATGCGGAAGCTCCCTCCTTCAGTGTAAATTGTGATAGTCCAGATTGAGAGAAGTGAGCGGGACACCACCGATCATTCACCACGCCGGACGTGGACCTTTTTCATCAAACCCCCAGGCTTGAGATCTGTTCGTTGCCCAACCATTTCCTGGTAAACCTGTTGGATGTCAGTTATTGTGACTGGATGGGGGTACCCTTTAATCTGACGATAAAGTCGCCGTCGACATGCGACGCCGACCAGCAGATGTCATAATTATCGAAGGAGTGAGCAGTCATTTTTAGGCACGGGATTCCAGCTGCACCGGTCCAACGCTGGCAGTCCCCGACGCGCCAAACAAAGACCTTGCCACTCAAAGCTTCAGGGTTCGGGTAGGTTACGCGCCGGATGATCAGGGGGAGTACTCCTTTTATTGTTGCATTCACAAGGAGAAGTGCATCGAATGTATTGTCCATAACCCCGAAAAACAAACTCTCACAGGGGAACACCGTCATGCTTGAGACAAGGATTCCTTCGTACGGCTTCAGAAAGATCAGGCAGATTTTCCTGGAGCGTTTGACCTTCCAGGGTTGCGATTTTCACACCAGGAAGCAAGTAGGAGAGTGTTCCTGGTCAGAGATGTCTTGGTGGCGCGATTATGTTTGGAATCAGACTCGCAGTGCTACAGTATCGCCGCAGCCTCGGCCCATCCGCCGCAGAGTATAATGGCATGAGTGTTGTCTGAGCCTTCCGTCGTTTGTGCGGTAATGGAATGAATATTTGTGTCAAGCGTGCATGTCTGGTACACTGGCGAGGAGAAAAAAATGCTGGGGAAAAAATCAGCTGTAGTTGACACTCTGATCCACGACAGCCATTTGAAACAATAGGTAACCGGCCACACTAGAGAAACGGACAACAAACGGTTGATCTAGACAAGTCAACATTTTGTCCAGTTCACGAAAATTCTTTACTGTCAGCTTTCTGAAAAATTATGAAGGAGTCTGGGGTAGCTGGCTGTGATATTCTCGCTCGCAGGGAGTCCACAGCTACAATTTGAACCCTGGCCACGATATTCTTGCTCACAATTAAAGTTTAAAAGCTTAAATTCTTCAAGTGTTTCCTTATCCCTGCTAATACAGCCAAGCTTGTTTGTTTTCCCATGCCCTTTCGAAAAGCATTACCTGGTATAAAGAGCTAATTGCATGCCACAAATTGCCAGATGATACCCAGCACTATTCTGAGCAGCTCCGTCTGTCTGAAATTGTAATGGCTGTTTGGTTGTTACAGTTCTCCAAAATAATGAGACTAACCGATTTTTTTTCGCGCTTCCCAATTTGGAATGTCCAAAACGGGACAGTCCTGAGTTCGATTCTCGGCCCTGCCGCCTTTTTGAAATAAACGAATATTTCGCTGGTGCAAGTTTGTATGACTGAATTCTATTGACAGGGAGGGACAAAAGTACAGTAGCCTTTTTGGGGGAATGGGTAAGTGGCCAATTCAGTTGCGGGCTCAAAAGATGGCGACCGATAGTTTACCGTCCTTGATTATTGATGCGAGGCTCAACAGGTCTTCTTCCTTTCACCCCCTTTCACAATGTGTCTGATCCACTCCTTTCACTGCAGATTCAGTTCTACAGCACCTCACGTCGCCAATCGATCGAACGAGACACCATTAGGACTGGTATAAACAGCGCGTGGGTATCCATTAATTTTAGATCGTGCTGTTTCATCGCCCACAGGTTGGGAGTTCACGGCCAGGCTGAGTGGCGGAGGAGGAATGCTACACTAGTAAGTATCATCACTTCAAACTCCAAGTTTCAAAGGAAGGCCCACATTCCCTCTGTACTTTTTTCTTCTTCTCTCATTCGGCCGCTCGGCGAACTGACTAGCAAATCGGAAGTAAAGTAACAAATGAGCTGTCCCTTCAAATGAGTTGAAGGGACGCCCAAAATTTTGCTTTTCCAAGGAGCTCCTAAGTAGTTAGCTGGTACACTAGGTGCCCCAGCTTTGATATCGATTTGGGTTTCCGGGCTATCTTGTCTTACAGTGGTGCTCTAAATGCCGAATTGTATTTTGCATAATTCCATCAGTTTCCCTCCGAATTGAGCCAAACGACTTTGTATACGCAAATTAGAGATGAAATGGAGACCAATAGTGTAGTTGCTTAGTTTCCTTATGGGGTAATCTGCCGGAACAGCTTAATTTTCTGGGCAGAGGAGAAAATCACTTTTTGGTATTACCTTATATGGAAATTTCATCTACATGACGTGAAAGGGCTTGTAAAATAGTGCACACCCATATCTTGAACTGAAAGGATCTACCTTGTAGTTATTGAGATACAAGGCGAGCAATTTGCACATTTTGACTGAATTTCTTCACTTTTGAGTCAAAATGTGCAACTTGCTCGCCCTGTATCTCAACAGCCACAACGTGGATTCCTTTGGTTCAAGACATGAATGTGCACTATTTTTCACGCCCTTTCATGTCACGTAGATCAAATTTCCATATAAGGCAATCCCAAAAAAGTGATTTCTCTGCTGCCCAGAAATTAAGCTGTTCTGGCAGACTACCCCATATGGAAAATAAAAAACTACATGGTTGGTCTTGATTTCATCTCTAATTTGTGTATACAAAGTTGTTTGGCTCAATTCGGAGGGAAACTGATGGAATTATGCAAATTACAATTCGGCATTTATTTAGAGCACCACTGTAGGTCTTTGTGATCGACCCCTTACAATTTTCGACAGACTGGCTAGATATTTTGCCTAGTCTGTGGGCCACAAATTGTTGCCCGATGAAGTCCAGGGCCGAGTTGGCCACTTTGGCCAAAATCGAAAGCCATACAATGGCTCATATGGCGTTGGGCAAACTCTCTATTACAGGCCCTGATGGCAACGATGCATAACTTAGTCCTCGGTGAGTGCAATCATTGCCCTCATTCATCGTTTCTGTAACTGCCCAGGTATCTGTAAAACACATTGGTACAACACTTGGATAAAAACTGTAGTTGGAAAAAAAAACGCGGTATTTCAGTGACTGCAGACTTTCAATACGAATTCAACGCACCTACTCCCGGGGCAATCCGATCAGAATTGAGCCCGTGGCGCCGGTTTTGCTGGAAATCGTTGAAATACCCCGTCTGCGCCCCAAGTTCCGTAAAGAGCTGTAAGCCTTTTGAAACTTTCCGGTACCGTCTCTGCAGCCCCGGATTTTCTGGTCATTGCCGTCATTTTGCTCTATTCAGATTCCCCGCAGACGCAATATTGACTTGTGCCATCTGGTTCTGTTTTGGCCAACACCGCTGCTTCTGCGAACCATTCTCAGTGAAACAACCAGAGAAGAACTAGAGCATCAATTTGTTGCAAATTTGATGAAGCATAACGAGCCGACAGAAGCGTTAGGCACAATCCAAGATGCCGCGCGAGGTGGTACGTCATCCAAAATTCTGTCTACTCCATCCATCTAAATAGAAGAAGAAACTTGACTATTTGAGTGGAAATTCCCTTGCATGATTGGGTTCAAATCAACAATTTCAACCATCTTGACCCCAACAACCTTTTACTCGTACTAAAAGATAAGATGTGCATACCAGTCCCACGGCAGATGCGCGTCGGTGCTGCGTCACCTGTGCGGCAGTGCACGTCACTGCCGCATCAATGCGCGTCAATGCCGCGGCACTGCATAGCAGTGCCGCGTCAAATCCCTGCAATACCATTTTAATGTTCTTCCACTGTATGGTGCATATCAGTCTATCATACTGTCCATTTTAAATGAGCAGGCATAGTGAATAAGTGTTTGACCCTACTAGTAGCAGTACCTCCAAATCAGTATGGTACTGCGTGGTGTAGGCCTAACTTAGACCGCTATGATAACAAACTCTGCCTAACAAAAACGCGCTGGTTAATGTGCGGAGCGCTATGCCCTGCTTCTGCGACTACTAATACTTAGTTACAATTTTTATAGCATTTACTCTAGAACCCTTACTAGGGCTAACAATACCTGCAACTTCGAACCGGTTACCAGCCTTAAAGGAGCGGTTCGTTCAAAACCGCCGCGGCGGAGCCTCCTTCTCGCTTGCGCGAAGCAAGAGCGGCGCGGCTGCCACGTTCTCTTCTTTGCCTCGGCATATACCCAGTACAGCACAGTCCTTTCCTATTGCTTCACAGTTCCTCTGGTCTCCAGGATAATTTTATAAAGAGAGAGATACCTCATGTATTAAGCAGATGCCTCGAATCAGAGTGCACCTGTTTGGCCTGCCGAAATTACCCCATTCTGGATCTCAGCTGACCCGCTGCATCAGATATTAGCTTAGACGCCCTGGCGCTTGCTACATTTGAGCTTCCCCGATCAGCACTCAAACTCCGCTCAAAAGGCAGGTTGTCTGTTGCATCGCTTCTTTGCTTCCACCCCCATCATCTCTGCCTCGCCGGTGCTCCATCGCCGTTCATTTTCGCGTGCCCACCCATTGTGAATACTAATGCAACATGCGACGATTCAAGCACTCAATCTCTGGATGATTACGCTCCGGACCTCCAAAAATTCCGCAGACCTCAAAAGCACTGCAAACCCTGTGAATCTTGCGTGTCTACCTCTTGGCTTTCAATACTCGGATCAAGCACTCTGCCATCCTTCGAATCTCGGCCTGGAAACTATTCTATTACTTTGCCGGGCAAACTCGCAAGTTCCGCAACATCTCCAAGCTGTCCCGTGTAATGCAGTCAAGAAGCCTCAAGGCCACCACTCCTAAAACTCCCTATCGGTCAAGCCTTCAACCACCATGTCTCCGCCATTCAACCTCGGATTGCCACGTCCATTCATGTTGCCCACTCAGTAGTCACGCCGTCATCTCAAACCGCCCCCGCGATATGAACAAGACAACCCGGCATCCTTCTTGCTCATGAATAGCGAGCGACCCCACGAGCGAGCTGCTCACGATCATCGGCATCCGGACACTATTCTTCGTGCTCGAGACGATGCTCCTGGAGCGGCAGTTCTTCCTCACGCTGGCGAAGCTGATTGGGCGGCGCGTGGCAAGGCTGAGCACTCACGTCGCTCGTGACTCAAGCTGAGGAGCAGTGTCGCGCGGGTGCGGAGGGTCATCGTATGACGTGCGTTTCTGTTATTTTTATTTATTTTTCTTCCCGCAGCTGCGCATTGATACCCGGCAGAAATACCCGGTATCTGCGGAGAGTGAACAAAGGGTTGGTGGATGTCTTTGATGAGAAAGGGCTGTACGTGCGGCCGCCGCTATCCTGCTCCCACTCGTTTCCCTGACCTTACTTTGGCTGCATCTTGGAGGAATATCAAGGATGGAAGCGGTGTGGGCAGCGCGATCATCGTAAGTGCGTACCGACTTTTCTTTCTTCCCCCCTCCGTCCCGGCTTCCGTTTTCCCCTTCTTTACTTTGACTTTCTCCTCTCTTCCCATGCCCTGTTTTCTCCGAGCTCATTTATAATCCGTAACCATCACGAAGATTAGAAAGGATGCGTGGCTGTATGCAAACATCTTAACGCTCCCGCATCATCTTCATCTTGAACATACGGGTCGGTGGATTGGCTTCGGTGTAATGAGTGGAGAGGGGGAGGACACGGAAGAAATTGTGCGTAGCTGTTATGTATCAATACTTCGCTCTATATCGTTCACATCCTCATGTCCTTCCTGGTCTATTTCTCAGATCCACGCCAGCATTCCGGAATTTCACTATCTCGTCTTGATCTACCCACATATTAGATATGTATCTTCCTAACCTCGAATACTTTAGTAGCATTGCACTTCTGCAATGGTCCGTATTCAAAACAATTATTAATTTATTGTCACCATAGTCGTTGAAAATATATACATTTTCACCGTTGATGAGCCATCAAGTTGTTTCATTGTCAAGGTCTTCAAGCTTCAAGACTTAACCCTGTGATAAAGGAACTAACAAGACACAAGCTGCCGGAGCGAAGCGAAGGCATGTCTTGTTGTAATATATGTAGATGTTGCGGTACCCGCTTTATTATCCAAATGACATCAGGTCAATGAATCGAGGGCGAAGAACAACAGGCGTCTATACAGTCGAAACTCTAATAACCCATGGGGTCCGGTGGAAGGCCTAAGCTATGGGTTATGGGGGGTTATGGGTTGAGAGAAAAATACCAAACAAAAACAAATAAAACTGAAAAATGCCAAAAATATATATATATCGGTGTTTACAGAACTAATAATGTTAAGCTGCTTTTAGAAAGAAATTAGTAGTGGGGGTTGTTTATTCAAGCTGTGTCGGCCACTGAAAGACGCGAGGATGATTTCGAGCTTGCGCAAAGTCACCATTGAGGGTGGCTGTGATTTTGAACAGGAGTTTCGCCAGCAGTGCCGAGGCGGGAAAACCCAGACTCGTGGTCCGACACGTTTTCGAGGGCGTGGAGAGGGTGTTGCTCATTGAATTTGCTTCTTTGTTGAATGTTCAGCCACTCTGTGTCTTCGTCATCAATGTTTTCTGGTGTTTTGCGGTCCTGGAAATGTTTTTTTAGGGCGATGAATCGTTTTTTGAGAACTTCGAGCGCAGCGGGGGCCATACTAGCCTTTGTTTTTTTCCGCTCCATTTCACAAAGATGAATTTATGCCCTCCGGACATCACGGAATTGCCTTTTGGGGTTAAGAATATGGGTTTTGTTAAAGAGCGTGCGTATGGGATACGGGTTATAGGAAAAGTATGGGTTACGCCCGCCCACCAAGTTGGTTACATCAAAAATCCATGGGTTATGGGGAGTTATGGGTTAATAGATGTATGGGTTCTGAGGGGTTCGATTGTACTAGAATTGAGCTATGAGGTATACGGCTTTCGGAATGGAATTGTGTGCTTTATCCAAAATGAACCGTCAGATCAAAAAACATCCCAATTTTGAAGACCGCATGGCTTGCATGCTTCGAATTAAAATTCAACGCTATATTCAAAAATATTCCACCAGATATTGACCTTTTGAGCCAGCTATCGGCCAATACACGCGGAAATTGTGTATTTCTCTATCATCTATTCAGAACGACGCCTCAGATCGGAAAACGTCCAAATTTTGAAGACCGCATGGGTCGCGTGCTTTGAATTGAAATTGAACCATATATTGAACTTGCGTGGTATCCTGCAGGCCGGCCATCGGCCAATACACCCGCATGTTGTGTTTTTCTCCATCATCTATCCAAAACGAACCCTCAGATCAAAAAACATCCCAATTTTGAATTCAACGCTATATTCAGCTATATTCAGCCAGATATTCAATTTGCGCGGTTTGGGTCGGAAATGCCAAACCTTTTCCCTCGCCCCTCGATTTCTTCTGGGTTAAATTTCCTGAAAATCCGTCATAAGCTACCTTTTTTGGAGGTGAGCATGGGAAGAAACTGAGTACATAGTATTAAAGTGCTTGCTAAATAGGGGTGCTCAATAATTAGTTCGACCTAGGTCAGTTCAAGTTTTTTTTTTTAAAATAATTGAGATCCGATGATCTCCGACATTAGCCGAAACTCCGATCATCACCCACCAAACATAATTGGCTTCCCTTCGACTCGGACTGACCAATGCCAAATATGCGGTGTCCCACCACATCCGTCGGCTACCTCGCTATCGTCGACCGGGCGAATCTTGCGGACGTCACGCTCTTCCATTTAACTAAGATGGACCTCCACGCGCAGTCCTTTTGGTGTATTTGTGCCGTTACAGCTAGACCTGCGTGCTGCCTCATTTACTGTCCATTATATCCCAAGGTGACACATTGTTTCTCACATGTAAGTTCTCCTCCCAGCAACAATTAATCCATTAACCCACTAGTAGCTCACTCCAGCCAAATAATATCCTACTTTGAAATTGCCGGAGAGCAGGTCCTAGAGCTTTTTTTTAGGGCCAAAACCGGCTTTTTTCTGTCCAGGAATATTTTTCAAGGGTGTGAGCTGGTGCAGCACAGCCACCGAACGCCCCGGCGCAGGGCCCGGCTCGGCTCGGGCCTGCAAGGCCCGGCTTCAGGGCTTCAGGGCTTCAGGCCGGGCCGTGCAAAACACTACACGCGGTTCCTCCCGAAACACAATGGTTTCCGTATCCGACGAAAATGGTCTATACACTCTGCAACTGTTTCATACTGACTCTGACAGTTGATTCTAGATGTTTCTCCTCGATGTCCTGGACAATCTTCCCCGGCTACGTGTCTCTAGCTCACTGATGCGCGTATTCCTGTGGCTTCTGAAGGAAGCAGGATGCAAGGATGTGCCATCTTTTGACTATCTCCGCCGGGTTCAAAAGGAACGGCGTGCCCAGTGTGGCACTCCAAGAACAGTCAAATGACGACCCCTTATATCTCCACAACGGATGCATATTTTACGACCGTCTGACTGGTGGAATTACTCGCAGTGACAGAGGATTCAGTCTAGGCTTCATAAATTTTACCAGAAAAATTTTTAGAGCGAGTTGAAAAATGCTCATTTTGGTTGTTGGCGGTTTCTGATGGGACATCAGCTGTCAGTGATGCCATCAATGGTTCCAAATACTGCCACCTGTCCGGTATATGTCCTGTATAGTTGAGTTTGCATCAAAAAGATGCTCCATCGTAGAGATATGGCCATCAAACCGACCGTCCATCACTTTTTTTCCACCACGAGTAATGGACAATAAGCAAGGGTGGGAAGAACTGCTACCTTATTGCTTGCCTTTGACAATGCTCCTGGTCATCAAAAAAGGGCACCAGATGCACTCTCTGCTCGTAAAATGCCCAAAGGTCCAAACGCAACATGGGGACAAACTGTTCGGATGCGTAAAGGCTCTCCACCCAATTTGCCACCTCAAGATTTTTATTGGCCTGAGGACCACCCTACAATGCCAGGCTGGTTTAAGGGAATGGAACAAATCTTAAAAGAACGTAACCTTTGGAGAGATGGGCTCTTGGCCCAATGCCCTGGTTTCAAATGTCAGAAGGGGGTAACTGACTGTTGCTGTCGGCGGATTCTCTTTCATCAACCAGATTTTGCAAACCAGAAATCTGCACTTCAGGAACTTGTTGAGAGCCGGGGACATATTTGTGATTTTTATCCCAAATACCACTGTGAACTCAACTTCATTGAGATGTACTGGGGTGCAGTAAAGTTCAAATATCGCAAAAGTCCCAGGACCAGTAACATGGGAGAGATGAGAGTGAATGTCAAAAGGTGCCTTGATGATGTGCCAAACTTGTCTATTCTTCGTTATGCAAATAGAGCAGCACGGTTCATTTCAGCATATGCACATGGCCTGGATGGATCACATATTTCCCATGTTGACAAGAAGTATAAAAGCTATGGAAAGACCACCGGATTCACCCAGTCAGAACTTCAGTCTCTTAAAAGGGAATACAAAAGCCATAGGATGTTGCCACCAGACGTAGTTAGAGAAATTAAGACTGAACTCAATATATAAATTTTTCCTCTGTCATTTTGGCTTGATTTTAATTGATTTTTTTTTCAACCATCCGAAATTTGAAACCGTGACGCGTGACGTCACGCGCTACAGTAACGGCTGACTAAAGGTGCTGGGTTCCCACGTCCTCCACCTTACATTTGAAGTACAAGTCACATTTGAAAATCCCGGTATTTCCAGCCCTCCATAATGCTATCGAATACATCATATTGAAAAACTAGGTCAATCGGACGAGTACTGATCCGGTGCGAGACGTTCTGCACTCAGACAGTCAAAAATACCGAAACCTGAATAAGTGAATCATCGCAGAACACCCAGAAGGAATCCTAGTAGACCATGCCCTGCGGATTTTCGATGCGAACAATATGAGCCTATTTTCGAGACAAACGGCCCAGAATTGAGCCCACAATAGTTGGTGAAAACGTACCAAAAACAGAAAAAAATCGGCCGCGCCCTAAGTTCCGCAAACGGCAGTAACCTATTTTCTTTTCGTCGCCAGAAAGTCGGTCTCGAATTGATTAAAATTATACAGTACGAGCCGGCTTCCCCGCCGAGGGAGCACCTCATCTGTTGTGTTTAGCTTTCGAATAGAGCGCCGTTTATGCCAAATATTCCCCGGGCCATACAGTGAGCAGACTCGCCATCAAACGAATGTAAGCAAAAATCGAGTAGCGCCACTCGATCAAAAGCCGTAAACTTTTTGCCAACAGCTTAAAGTACGGAGCAAAAATTGCACTGTTTACATGAATACAAATGAAGACGCCAGACGAGGGCATCCCCAGAGAGACCACGGCTAACCCAAGAAGACGGCTGCCTCGGTTGGGCTAGTTTTTGGATATGCTATCAAACTCTTGCTAAAACTAAAAGGTTTAGCAACGTCTTAGGGGCCCCTGGAATATCGGTTTTTCCAGAGTAAAAGATGTGTTGGTGTTGTTTGTGACAGCATCAAAACAAACCATCCTCGCACGCACGTGGTTGTATGCTGTAACTGCCGTACGGTTCAGGGTTAGGGCTGGGGCGTGGACAGTGCCCACAACTGGCGCAGAGAGGACAGGTGCCTCAGGCACGACGCCTCCGCAGGGCGAGGTAGACGTTGATTCCTCACGCAGATTCCTGGATAGGCTCGAATCCAGCCTATGTATGAGGGCAAGCCTGTCAATACACAGGCTGGTCGATCTGAGTTTGAAAAAAAATCTTGCCTAAAAAGGCTATTGGTGTATCTCTTGTTCTGGGGAAGGTTCTCGCCGAACTAAAGAGATTAGTATGTTCAGGGAATTTCAGAGAGTATATCCCGACATATCCGAGAGCAAACCGTTCGAATACGGGCTTGCTGGATGAAGATTTACATGTTTTGTTGTTGCTTGTACCATGCCGTCACTCACTCGGAAACACGGTCCGGAATAACCTTTTTTGGTAAGATTTTTACATAAGTGATTCAAACTCAGATCGACTGGTCTGTCTATCGACGGGCTCGCTTCATAGACAGACAGTCACTGGTCTAATTCCTGGACAGGAAGGAGAGGCAAGAAAGGGCCGGTACGCACTGTACATTCCCATGGCTGAAATCTATCGAGCTTTTCATGAGACATGCATACGGTGGGATGGCCCTTGTAAATTTGCATGTCCCATGGGCAGCTAAAGCCAGAGAGCGCTGCTGGGACACGCGGGGAGAGCCGGGAAAGCTGTCATTAGTGTCTTGCATTCGGCGTGTTATTTTCTTAGTCAAATGAGACATTATAAGCAGGAGAGATATTTTACAAGAATGCTGTCGGTGGCTGTGATTAAGATGAAAGACTGTTCACCGCGCCCCCTTACAATGCATTCCCTCATATTCATTATTCTGCATCTGAATCGGAATAGATCTCGGATTATTTTCCAAATGTCGCGATTCTGGGCCCGAAGGAAGTCGATTTTCTCGGAAAGGGCGTTGATTTTCTTGATCGTGTTCTGCTGTTCATCGAGGATGGTTTGCTGTTTCCCTGGTATAGCCCAGGATGCCCCAAAACGTCAGCCGGGACGTGCCCGGAAGGCACGCCCCTGCTCGGCCGGCCTCGCACCCGGTGCTGGCTCCAATAGGTATGGAACCCATCCAGCTCGGCTTGAACCAATGGTGGAAAGATCCAATTGAACAGGAGACCCTTTATAATCTCGTCCTTTCTCTCACGAATCCACACAATCTCGTCGATATATGATGTGATGTCCCCATCCACGCACCCCTTGAGTGATACCGAGACCCCTCGTTTGGCAAGATCAGCGTCGTAACCAACCTCCGGTAAAAGAAGGTGAAGATTGGATAGCTTCGGTTGAGAAGCGTGATCTAGGGCGTTCAGAGCCCATTGAATGTTAGCGGCGACGCTCTTCGTTCTGCCCCCATCCACGGCTTCCTGTAGTCTAGCATAGTGGCTGACGTGCCTGCCGACCGACTAGGCGCGAGCTTAACAATAAAAGTAAGCTACACGAAGTAGGGCGGTAGAAACAAATAAAATGTGAGTGTTTCAAAATAGCCCAGTGCCGTGACACGAGACCAAGTGGCCGAGAGATGCGATGACGAAGGCGAAGACGTGGAAGCGAGGACGGAGGCGATGGCGAGGACGACTGCGAGACGGCGAGAGCGAGGCGAGAGCGGGAGCGAGAGCGAGAGCGAAGGTGTGGGATGAACTTTAAGCAGTGCACAGTGGGCAGTCAAAAGCTGAGTTGAATTTGAGAGAAAATTAGGTATTTATACAGGTAGAGAGAGAAATGAATGGAGTAAGATAAATATCAGAACAATAGTCGGCCGGAATCAAGAGACAGAAGAACAATAGCAAAACAATAGTAAGAATCGGCATTAGCCAAGAAGACGATAGTTACGGCGAGATTGAGGATAGAACAAAAGAGAAATGAGGTAAGTAATGAAGTAAATATCAAGGGGAGTGTTGTACAAAGTGATGCGAACGTCAAACGTTCGGACGGACCAAGCGTCGGTGGGTACGGCGTGGGTGAGACCCGGTGTTGAGTATACGGAAAATGCCGGATCTTGACAAGGTATTCGTTGATGGCTAACCCGTTGATCCGACAAGCGGTGATTCGGGCTTGGCGCGCGAGCGAGCGCGACATGGCCAATTAGTGCCAGTGTGGATTTCAATCTCTCTCCCCAGAATTATTTCCCTTCCTGGGAAACAAACTATCAACCTTCATTGGAATCACATAAGCTCGATCATCGAGGGTCAGTCATTTTGTTGACTATGACAGGTATCTGAAGATCCTGGTTGGTCCAGTTTGGGTCAGCTCAGTGCCCGTGATCTTCAGCAATAAATACATTTCCGGTTACTTTTTTGTGATAGCGATTCTGTTGCTATGATCCCGAGGCAAAATATACGGTCTCTATTTTGGTGTGTAAAGGAACAACCAAAATACTGTAGAAATTGCGTCATCCGCCAATGAAGGTCTTCTCCGCCGTTCCTCACTGTGCGAAACTGAAACCACCTTGGGGAGCATCCGTATTCAACTGGCACTGAGGAGAGCGCACATTAATATTGGCTCCAAGAAAAAGAATTGCAAAAGCCAAGGTGACGTACTGCAAATGAACCAGTGGAATCCACAGCTGGCGCACTGATCACAGCATCCGGGTCTTCGTCACCCGGGAAGTACTTGTCCATGATACTGAATGCTCTCTTGTAAATTTCCAAATTCTCGTGCTGTTGAAGATTGTGGGTGGTGGCCATGCCACCGGCCTCCTCAATGAACACCGCATATTGATTCGCGGCCCCTCGCCCAGCAGCGACTTTGACCATTTCCCCGACCTTCAAGATGTTGTCCAGGCCATCCAACGCGACCTGAATGACTGTATTATTCATCATCGTGAGGAGATCGCAAAGAGGTTTGATGCAGCCCTCCTTCAAAAACGCGGTGTGCTGCCGCGAAATACGCGCCTTCGCAAGTGCCAATACCTTCGTTGTTGCCCACGCATCCGCGTCGAGATCCTTGATCCCGTTGTCGCCGGGGATATATCCGATTTCTGTCAAAACACGACGGTCCTCGGGGTTGACCTTGTAACGTTCGCAATATTTGTCGAGGGAAATCTCACGAGGAAGCTCAATCGCTGCTTCTGCAGCTTGCGGTGCGGGTGGCAGTGGAGCGGGAGCGGGCATTCCGCCGTGAGGGTGAGAATAGAGGTACAACGGCCAAAGAGCCGCGTCGCCAAAGCTGGCGAGGTGCGTGGAGTCAGACCACCACAATGCAGCCAGGCTCCGGAGGTTGGTTTTGAAGCTCGGTATGTGCCTCCACCATTGCGTCAGACGCATAAATTTCTTCGTGGATTCGCTGCGAGGGGCTCCCAGGTGAGGTGCGACGATTTATCTGGACGAAGAGGGCACCTTCTACGCCTACATGGCCGCATTCGGTGGGTAGCTCGTTTGATAGAGTGGCTCCGACTGAGGATCAGGACACAGTAGAGCGAATGAATGCCCGCCGTCAAGGATCGTTCGACAATGACTCGACAGTGTCAATTCGAGCCATCTTCGAGAATGAACGTCCTCACACTGATGGGCATGAAGTAATTTTCCCTGGTGAAAATTATCGACTTAGGCGAGTTGACAATCAACCATTGAATCGCACTCTGTAAATGATTGAGGGGCCCGGTTTCTGCACTTTACATGGGAGGCTGACGTTTTTAGCAGTCGATGTTCTTTGGGGGCTTGACGAATGTCAGCAATATCCGCCTTCAGTTAACTATGCAACCCATTACGTTTCGGGCCTAGGTATTGGTTAATCAGCGTAATCTTTCTCGGACCGAAGATAAGACGTCGACACCGTTTGGATTGTGACAGGATGGGAGATTCAACTGGTCACAAAGGTTCTGCAGAGATTCACTACTTTGCGCGAGTGAATGTAATAAATACGTCCTTGCGAGAGCACGAAATATATTTGGAAACTACAGGTTTGATTCGTAAACAGGCAGTGCCGTCGCATCCCGAATCCCGTGCCTGAAGAATTGTGGTTAAAGCATACCCGAGTCCACAGTTACCCTCTGCTGGAAGAGTATGGAAAACAGAAATCTGCGCCCTCACAACACGTAACTATCACTTATCCCGCCTCTTTCATTCGACGGTGGGTGCTGTGGAGATGACTGTCGGTTCGCCGCTAAGGTGGGTCAGCGATGGGACAGAAAACCTCGGCGTCGTTGAATTTATCGGGGTTCTGGCGCCAATAGTAAAATTCTAGAACCTGGGAGGTCGTCTAATCCGTGTAAGTTAAAGCTTTCGAGTTCGTGCACGGACACTTACCG
Source organism: Mycena olivaceomarginata (assembly GCA_029378375.1). NCBI lineage: Eukaryota > Fungi > Basidiomycota > Agaricomycetes > Agaricales > Mycenaceae > Mycena > Mycena olivaceomarginata. Next base: position 48,715 of record JARKIC010000751.1, on the reverse strand, counting down.
CCTTCGGCATCTGAGCGGCGATCCGCTTAAACACGAGAAGAACGTCGTTCCCAACAGGTAACGTAAATCCAGGACCTGGTAAGATATTTCGGAACTGCTGAGCGATCGAGTCAAACGTCGCTAAAGTTCAAATGAGCTAATGAAGAGTGAGGACACCAGTACGTACCCTGGTCGTCAGGGGACCATTTCATGCAAACAGGCAACTTGCTTTCGTCGGTAGTATCGGTACGCGACGAGTTTCGAAACAAAATGTTGTTGTCTGCATCAATCGATGCAAGTCGGAAGATGGGATTATGGCCGCCGAAAGCTGGGGAATCTGTTGTATGCTTATTGGAAGCTCGAGGTTCCTCGGGGCAGTCGTCGAGTGGCTGTGAGGTCTGAGGTACATGAGTGTGCGGATTGAAATAATACGCAAAAGTTCTCGCCTCAGGATTCTCTCGCGCAGGTTGTTCCCTAGCCCTGATATAGGTTGAGATAACGCTCGGCCCGCGTTGATACACTTACTCTTCATCCGAGTCGACAGCTTGGTTGCCGATATTTCCACATCCCGGTACGAACACGTAGTCCATGATCTCCCGCTTACGCTTGTATGATCCTTCCGACGTTTGCGGCGCACACGGCACAACTGGGTGTTCGCGGGATACACGTGCGGATGAGAGGCGGTGAGGGTGCGCCTTGGATAGCGATTCACGGCGAATTAATACAAGGCTCCGTTGTAGCATCAAGGAGCGTACCTGTCGGATGGGGAACATATAACGTAGACACTTGTCCATCAATACCGACGCATTTAAGAGCATGTCTGCCTTTCGACGACTACCTTCGTCTCCAGTTGTGGACGGTGTCTGATGTACAGGCACAGGAGAAAACCACGTAACCGGAGCTTCGAGAAACACCGAGTTGGGCATATTCTCGAGTTCTTTGACCCGTTTGCGTAATTGGTGCGGTAGCCGTTTGAGTTGTTCTTTGTGTTGTTGACTCTGCCTCCGCTCCTTGAGTTCCAATGGGCGATGTCGTCGCTCGTATACAGCATCGGACTTGAACCGAGTTAGCGCGGAATGTTCTGAAGAAAAACACGCTCACATCTGCCTCCAAATTTTGACGAGTAACCATAGTTGACCGACCCCAGCTGTCCTGGGCCGGCTTCAGTCGTGATAAACAGCAAGGATACGGCAGAATATAGAGCGAGCAACGTACATGAGAGTTCTGCACTTCTTCAACGCCTGTCCTGGGCCGCTCAAGCTCTTCATATTCAGGAATTTCGATCGGGGTTTGGTTTCTAAAAGCCTCGAGACCACTCGGGATATTGGAGGAGTTATCGAGCATCGAGGTAAACATGTTCTCATTGGTGGCGAGAACGAGAACTGTTGTTGCCGGGATGACGGGACCCTGCGTCACTGAAGCGCACGTCAATACGGATTACGCTTCAACGACATCGTCGCGGCACGTACTGACTTGGAAAATCATTCTGTCCATCTCAGAGTTCCCCAGAGCATCAGCCATATGCCGCGGTCGGGAGGGTGACTGTCCAGTCATTTGACTCAGATGAGACGCTACACCCGGTCAGTCGCTTGCAGCCATCGCCAAGACACCCAGCGTGGCTCACTCACTCAGCCTCTGTGACAAGAATACCCCGCGTACTCTGGGCTCTTGAGGCAAAGTTTGTACAGCGCGACTGCGGAGTCCTATGGTTCCGCTACGGTGGGGACGGTGAATTGGCAAGTGGTCGAGGATGATATAAGCAGGCGGAATGAAGACCCTGCAAGGCTGGGGAAGACGTCGAAGGGGAGGCCGGGGAAGAGAACAAGCCTGGAGAACAAAGGCCACTTGATATTACGTCAGTGATTGATGCTGTTAGTGTCACTCTGTCACGCACGCCTCTTACCTACCTGTCGGTCCTGTCCACACCTTAGTACGGGGGAGCGATATATCACCCTCTGATCTTCGGAGAGCGGTGATATATCAAAGCCGATAAGTCAGAGGCGTTTTTGATATATCAACGCAGCGTCATTCTTAGGGCCGTGCGGCCATTATTTCCGACCACCGTCACTGCCCAGCATGATGCTGATGAATATCTGCATTTGGACGGCATCGATCAAAGGTTGCGCACGTCGCGATCAGTTGTGATCAAATGTCTTTGACGTCGTCGGCGACGGCGACACCAAACTATCCTTCAAAAATCACGAAAAAATTGTGGAATATGAAGTGCATATACAACATACTTACTGTGAAGTATATGGTATACATGATTTGAAATAAGACTAGAATACCCGTTTTATTGAGTCCCACTACCCCCTTGAGCATGCTGGAATCCGCCCGCCCGCGTCAGCTACAGCAGCAGACATGGCAACACTACCATCCTGCCGCCAGCGAGGCCACCGTCTGCGCTGCCTGCCACCGCCTGCCCACTGCTCAGCGCTACCCGCTTCCCGCCGGTAGCGCTCCGGCTGTTCCAATGCATGCCGCAGCGTGCGCGTTCACCCCCAGGCCATCCCCAAACAATAAGCCCTCGCCCCCAGTAAACGCTGCCCGGACGTTCATCCGCTGAGCTGCCCGGCCGCTGTATATCTGGGCCGCCTGCTCACCGCTATCTGGCGCTCGTGGGCACGTACATGGGTGTGAGCGCAATGTGTGGAGGGAATGAGATGGCAACAGTGTCCACGCTTGTGGAGATGCTCATGGGAGCGAGCATAATCCCAACCATGCGCTCGCGCAGCCAAATGGTCGCGGTCCTGGGGCGCGCGTGCCCCGCCGCACCTGCCTTTTGCACGCCGTCTGCATCCACCACTTAGTTGCTGCCCCAGTAGTTGCAGCCCGCCGTGTTTGCCGTCATGCTGTCTGCGGTCCGCCACGCTGTGTGACGCCAGCTCGTGCTTGGCGGCACGAACAAGGGACGCAGGGATCATGCTGATCTGCAGTGCGTGGCTGCTCGTCATGCTCCCCACCCACTGCATTTCGTCCTCTCAAAGCGAAGGCAGACGACAACAGCGGCCCGACCGGCGCAGATACGCCAGTCCGGCCCCGCACAATCACAACGCTGAGCCGAGCGGTACGCCCTGGCGCTCATGCGGGGATGTCTTCCGGGGTTTAGGCAGCGTATCCGGACCTGCGCGCCTGTGACGCGGCACAGAAATAGGCGCAAGGTAGAGCTAAAATCACTGAAAAAAACGCACCAGTATGCTCAAAGCCCGGACTCAGTTGCTCTCTCTAGCTGCGTCCTCTACTTCCGACCACTTTTGCACACAGGACAGAAAAATTCCGGACCGCTGGCTCCAACGATTTATAAAACAAGTAAATGAGCTTCACTTAGGTAGAATGCGGCCAGAGAACTGCCAGAGGACGAGATTCAACCACATTCGAGTGAGTACGGGGAAGTACGAGCTTTAGGTGTAGCGGCGGGTACAAGCGCCTGTAGCATAGAATCCACCGGGGGGAAAGTAGCCCAAAGCGGGGAGTGGGCGCCTGGAAGTATGTGGATCACATCTGAAGATAGACGGGGCGGAGGGTGTTGGATGCTCCGAGGTGGTGGTGGAAAGCAAGAATGTCACGAGAGTCACCGGGTCACGATGCCGGTGTGCCCGAGCAGCACTTGATGGGCGCCAATTGAGTCGATAACACAAAACACCACCTCAATAACGAACATCATTCTAAAGTAAAGGTTTGACATCATAAATCCGTTCTAGGAGTCAAACCAGTTCACATAATATGTACCTTCAGGATTATTAAAGCTCGGGTAGAATTTTTGAAGTCGTAACACGGTTTGGCGGAAAAGCAAGTTATAACTACTAGAGTTTTTGGGCTACCCAACGGTCACCTTTATGCAGCTTCTCATTCTGCCTCAAGTGACTGCATTTTTTGATTCGGGTATCATTCTGGACCTCGGTTATGATATTAGAACACAAATACATCGACATCTAGGTGGTCATTGACCGGTTTTTGCAAGGTTTTTGCGTTTAAGATGCCTTTAAGCGCCCATCAAGCGCCCATCAACGGAATTCTTACCGGGCCATTATTTTGTAGATTCCTTGAATTGTGTGCACACACAAGTTTGGCTAGTCATTTGCAATGCATTTATCTCTTCAGACTGTTCTGGAAGTGGTGCTGAGCACGAACTGAACCAGACCATTCTGTTATCGCCGCTCATCGGCCGACTAATCCGTTCCTCGGACACCGCATCCGAAGGTGGTTTTTACTGTCTCCTGAACTCGCAACCAGCGAAACCACTTCTTCAAACAGATCTACTGACTTTTTAACCCAAAGATGTACTCGTTATTACAAAAAGTAACCGGAAATTTGGTTTTAACGACATCTGACATGAATTTCAACCATTTTCTTGGCTGGATTCTCAATCTATGGCTTATTTGGCATAGAATATGACATTCAAACCTGCAGTGCAGCGGCTCATACTGAGTGCAATATTAAATTTCGGAAATAATAGAGAATTGATGGTGTTTCCCTTTTAAACGTTGTCCCGATGGTAATTCTGGGTATCTGAGTATCTGATAATTGGCCTTAGGTCTATTGTAACCCACACAAAAAATTTAAGGGGTGGAAGGACACCCTCAATCCTTCCATGAATAAACTAAAAAAGGGGCAAAATCACTGCCTTAATGAAAAAATGATTTAAATTTTGATTTCACAGCAACAAAAGTAGACCAGATGGTAATTTCTGGTGTCCCATGTTGAGGTATACCCCTTTGTCGATTACCGATCGAAAAAGTGCTAAGAGTTGGCTATACTGTGGAGATACACCCTTTCCGGTTACTTTTTGTGATAACGAGTATATTCTAGGTCACCAGAAGTGTTGTACTCAAAAAATAATACATATATATTTTTTCAACTTGAGTCTGAGTGCAGCAGAGCGACACAGCGCAAAGTAGCCGAAAAAGACACATGAAACGATCGTGTCTATCGCAGACGGTTCGTCAGGGCATGCCGTACTGGAAGAAGACGTGGTGACTCATCGGGTAGCGCTGATTTCCACCGGTAGCCCCATTATGGTCTTAATTGGATCGACTGGCGGGCAGGACGCAGCCGTGCGGCGTGCAAGACGGGTGTGCACGTTGGACTAGACAGAAACAGCCCAAATTTCAGGCACAAAGGCGGTAGAGCGCCGCGGCAGGCAGGGGGACCGTGCTGCAGGTGGTATACAGCAGGAGCGGGCAGGCGTGGCGAGGGCGGCACGCACAAACAGTGTTTGAAGCAGCGAGATTCTAGTGAGCCTGAAAGCCCACTTAGGATGAGAATTCAACAGGCAGAGCCGCGGGAGGGGTGTGTACAATTCCGATTGAAAAGCGCTGCGCCGGGGCGCAGAGATCATCTAGCACTCATCAGGCCGATCTAGATGGATTGCAGGGGTACATGGAGCTGTTGTAATCACGATTTGAGCGGCCAGCCTGCAATCCAAAGGGTAGGGAGGTGGGAGCAGCAGGGGAGCTGCAACGACGATTGCGAGCCCAGAAGTGGAATAGCGAAGCTCGAAATCACAGAGGCTGAATATATAGTGATTAGGAAGCCTCTGGTAAATTTTCAGGATTGCTGTGGACCGGTAGCCCATTTTATGGGCGATACATTCCAGGGGATGGATGCCAGCACGGCGGAAATGCTGCAGTATTGAGGGTGATTCGAGGCGCTGGAATCGATGTAGCAGTGCAGAGGACCCAGAAGAGCAGCCTAGCTAAGGTAGAAAGCGAGCAGAGGCCCCGGAGGTGAATGGGAGCCGGTGTGGCAGAGGAGAAGAGGCATTGATGGGAGGCCATGCAATAGTAGCAAGTGTCAACAAACCGACCCATTCGGAGTGGCAGTGGAGCGCCATCATTCCAGGCGGTCAGGCGGGCGAACGGTGGGCGCGAATTCGGGCGGAGCACGTGGCGTCGCGCAGGGGCAGGAATTTGATGGGAATTTGATGTATCAAACTTACCGCTGACTAGAGTCTCTGATATATCATGAAGCTCCGACAATCAGAGGACATCTGATATATCAAAGTGCCGCATACGCCTGCTGTCCAGTCTCCCCTGTCTTCATTCCTACATCGGTATAGATGTTCGTTACTGTGTATAATAACCAGGATGGATGAAATTTGAGTATAACAACGAGATAGTATATATATTATGATGAAAGTAGAGGGGCGACACGATCCATCAGAAGTCGTCTTCTCGGTGTAATGGGAACAAATGTCTGTTTGTTCTTTGTTTGTTCTACGTCGGTCCGCCCTCCAGCCTTCTACAATGTCTCTATGACCTGGGGATAAAAGTGGCAATCCACCATGTTGCGACTTCTGTTTGAGTTCTGGGGGATTGAGGTCGCAGCCTGGCAAGTTGCAACCTCTGTTTGAGATATATATATATATTTGGTGTATAAGGGCTCGGTGTTCACTGGCAGCGTACCCTGGCTGCGATATTCTGGCTTGCAATTAAGGTTTGATGATAAAAGCTTAAATTGATCAAGTGCCTTATCCCTGCCAAATACAGCCATTTTCACATGCTCCAAAAAGCGTGACATGATATGAGTATTGAGCCTCAATTGACTTTATATACCCAGAGTTAGAGGATTACAAGACAGCGCGATCCCTTCTAGAAGAGGTCACAGACATTCTATATCCCCAGGCCGTCAGTCCAATGAGAGAGGTTGTGTTGACTGCAACCGGTGAAGTGCTTCGCACTCCATCCCCAAGGAAGAACAATTTTGAGCAGGCCGAGTGCTGTTCCGAGAGCAGGGTAAGGAACTTCGAGGTCCGTTGAATTCGGAGCAGAAATGAAGGAAGCACACAGGAGTCATTGATCGTCGAGTCATCACAAGATAGCCACAGTACTCGCCGTGAGACGAAGACCGAGTTTCCTGTTGGAGAATCTGACAAGAGATTAGCACTAGAAAGAAAGGCACACACGAGTTTACCTTCGTCGGGGTTTTCTGTTCATATGTTAGATACCTAGGTGGAACCTGGATTCCATTCTCCCGAGAGGTTCCAGTAGGCTCTACTGATACCCCAATTGCTAGGACGCCGCGAACACCCGCCATCAAGTTGCGCAACACACTAAAGCCATCTGGTAGCTCGAATGGCTCTTGCGAATAAATTATGCATCTTGAACCCGCGATACGACTAGCTTACAAAGTTTCCCGTCCAAAAACCACGACCACAAAATTTTGGCTGGCGTCGAAATGTCGAATAGGTAAATCGGGTCACGCGTCACGCCAGGTGTCGATTGAATCGAAATGATACAGTATATACGTGGGTTTGAGTCCCCTGAAGGGCTTGAACCACACGGTTCAATCTATTTCTGCTGCTACAGTAATATGGGCAAGAAGTGACATGAGCTCCCCTTGGTCAACCCCTCCCCGGACAGTCACGTAACCACGCAGCCTCGCGTGAGTTCGTATACCACATGTGGAGTTCTTTTTCACAAGGCTAAAAACAAGGGCTGGAGTACTGGGGAAACAAAACAAAGATGAATTCATATATTGGCCATTTCCTGAGGGTAAAGTATATTTTTGCCATTTATTTATGGAGGCAGTAAAGAGATTTTGTACACTTTGATACTTACGTGATGCAGATTGCTCCCTAATTGGCGCACATGCCAGGGGCGTCTTGTGGGCGCTCCCACAACGACGACTGGACCCGTCGTAGAGATCGCATTCTCCATCTGCTGAATTTCCTCCCTGACCATCTTTTGTTTTCCGGTCTCGTGTGCAAGTAGGGCCGTTGCAAGGTCGAGTGCCCGAGACAGGTCGGCATGGATCTGGGAGAGCTTCTCGACATTCTGCGCCGCCAGCAGCAAGCTGCCACTTTTGCGTCCCGGTTTATCTTCTTCGCCCGCAGGGTGGACGATATCACCTTTCTTGCACTGGCATGGAGTATGGTCAGCCCAATTATATTCAGAGGCATGATTACACGTGAGTAGCCAAGTCAACTGCTATTACGAGAATATAAACCTTATAAGATGGTATTTGACCTTGAAATATACATCACCGCAACTTGACTGCAACTGGCAATTTTTAAATAAGAAGTGGTAATACACGGAGCAGTGGGAGCTGCTCATTCATACTAGGGAGAAGGTAGAACTGAAGGTGGGTTGCAGACATTGCCAAACTCCGCTTTGCGCTCACCGTTGAAGCCTAATTTAAGTGTCTTGCAACTTGCCCTTGCTTTGAAGGATGGTTTTCGCCTACTTTTTTAACAGATTTCTGAATGAAGGGGGAGGGGGACCGCGGAGCGGTCCCCCGAGTGCTTGTGCAGTATATAATTGGGCCATGAGAGAAAACTGGTCTACGTAGATCAACACCCACCATATCCAGGGTCAGACCCTGGCAGCTGTTGAAAGTGGTTGAATAAGCCGGTGCTAGAGGGAACTGCCTCCTCAGCAGGGTGTGCCCAGATGGCAGTGTTGCAGTGAATGAGATTCGGGGGATCAATATGTCTTCGGAGTCGACATATGTTCCAGTTACACCAGACATTCCACGCAATAAGCGGACTGTTACGATCCGAGTGCCAAATCAATAACGACGCGCACATTCTTGACTAATCCCAGGTCTAAGGAGAAGTTGCGAAGCAACCGAAAGACTGCATTCATTTTGATTGTCAATGAGTGGGGAGGCATTCCAGGTGGCGTGTGTTTAGCAACATAGTCCAGTACACTGTCTGGCGGAGTGAGTCCTGCTTCGTCAACTTCTTTTAATGAGTCAGCTGCTAGATAGGTTTTCGCCGTGCCCGGGATAGCATTCAGAATAGTCTTGTTAAACTGATTTAAGCTTTCCGCTTCAAACCTTAACTGCGAGCCAGAATATCCCAGCCAGGGTTCAAATTGGTGCGGTGGAGTGTGTGCGAGCGAGAATATCACAGTTTTGATCTGATCTGTGACTCCTAGGCGGGATCTTCAAGAGAATCCATCTCATTATTTGCGCCTCAAGCTGCTGGTGATTGTGCTCTCTTCTAGACGGAGATAAAGGCTTTTTGCTGACGGCCTGGTCGGCCACCTCCCGTTCAAAATGTCGAAATGAAACACATTTTAATACATAATCTTCCATATTCTGGCACATCTGGACGTCTTATTATAACAACTGGATAAATTCATCTCTTCATGTCGAAAGAAAGCTCTTAAATTGCCTTCCCCAAGCAGTTTTTTTCCGTCAACCATACGAATTATGTTGACTGCAAAGTTATTGGCTCCCTTCATCTTGTGTTCTGGAATACCGGAGCGAAGCGGAGGGGTGTCTTGTATGATATGATCTTAAGCAGATGGACTGATTTTATGTGCGCATATTTACATTCTTCTTTTCTCCCACAATCATTTTATATCTATTTGTTTTCGACGGATCGCTCGCCAGCGCTCTCATTTTAGCTTTGGGGGTCCTTTCTCTCGGACATCATTTTCCATTCTCAGCCAACCACATACTCGTGGATTGTGCGCACAACACCCGCTCAAAAGGAACACCTGTCCGTTCACGCCATCATTCGTGCTTTCTTTCCCCCGTCATAATCCCGCATCCTCCTCTGGCTTTGAACCGGACCTTTATCCTGAGCCCCCCCACAAGCCTCTAGCCGTCCACAAGAGCCTCGTTACCCAAGAGCATCATTTCAAGTTTATTCGTTCGCATGGCGTTCACGTCCGGCAAGTGCCTCAAATCGCTCAAAACTCTGTCTCGAGTCAGAAAAGACGCAAGCACTTACGCCGTTTCTGGAGCTACGCCTCCGCCACTCTCCAAACTTTCAAGACCGTGCCTCCAATATCCTGCTTGCCTCCTGCGGCCGCCGCAGTGTCTCGTCCTGTGAATCAAGCACAAACGGTCAATCGAGAACCGGGGGCGGGACACGGTGGATAGAGGAGGAAAGTATCAAACAAGATATCTGAAGCACCTTCTCACGCGAGTGGCGCTGTACGTCGGGAATGTCAAACAACCGCAAGGTCTTGTACTCCCACGAATATGTGGCCCGGATATAGATGCGTCGTTGCGACGAACTGGATCTCTTTCGTTATCAAACGTGGTAGCTCGAACGGACTGCGAACAGGATAGAGAACAGAATGTATCCACTATGCAAACTCCTATAATGGTTTGAACTCACAGAAACTCAAGGCAACTTCACAGGCTTGAGCTTGTCGTCACTCCTTGACTTTCGCGTATGTACACCGACCGGTTAAATATTAATTAATAACCGTTTCGAAACATTTTATCAGCATCACCTCATTAATATTCATGTAAATTTTGAACACATTCCAAATTGAGCATTTTAATAAAATGCAGGGTTTCTGGAGCTATTCTGACTGTACAAACATCATTTAAGGGGTGCATAGGATGAACCCTACCAATTTACATAGCCAGAAATATGTGATTCCTTGGATAATTGTACTGAAACATTGGGTCGTCACAAAGTATGACCAACCGTCACATTCGACTCACCTCTTCCCACGAATACTCCGCCGCACTCGTGGCCCGCATCCTCGAACAAGACGACCAACGGACTGCCAAGCCAAATTCTGACGAAGTCACGGTTGCGCTTGCAGCCAAGGCACACCATAACAGGGCAAGTACGATGTCAATGTCACTTACTATGGTTGTGGGAGTGTTATTATCGATTGCGGGGACACGAAAGCTGAAAAGACCCTCGAGCAGAACGAGAGGAATGGAACAATTCACAGCACTTGGGCCGAGCTCATGTCACCGAATAAACAGCTGGCTTGCTGACAGCGGAGCACATACACGGAAATACCCGGTCATACCCATCTCAAATGTTTTATCGACTATCACAAATTATTTTGGGGGGGTCTGACTACGGGAGATTATGCAACACTGTTACTCTTCTTACCCCAACCCCGCAGCGCGAGACTCTATGGCTCGAGCAGGCTGCCTCGAGGCGGCACCTCTTGTCGGAAATATTGCTATTTGGGGGGATGAGTGGCTCAAGTGGATATGCCACAAATCCTAGCCGGATAAGACCTGCTGCTGTAACTATCATGTCTGATACATAGTAATCACCGGCCGCTTGTTGGCGGACTGTCAAATTACTTAAAAGAGTGGCTGTGCCAGTGGGCATTCTTCCTCTAAAATTAATAAGATAGGCACCATCCAGATCCATCGAGTCACCTGAAGCGCGACTGACATGTGACAGTAACGTAGGAAAGCGCGAAATTTTGGAGACAAAAAAAAATCACATTGTTCGGCACTTGAGTCACTAGGGACAGTCAGAGTACGCGCTTCAGATACGCTTAACCTGGTGCTTTAGATGTGCTTCACAAGTACTTAAAGTTTTAATTTGCCATCATAAGCGTGTGATAAGCACCGGATTGTTCTGACCGTCCCTTTTCCAGATGTGCTTCAAATATGATTATCTCACCACAGTGGCTGTTCGGAGATCATATCTTGCCGGATGCCTCCTGCACTTCGTCGCGCAGCCCGGGAGAAGGCACTTTTGAAGGCGTATGTGCGCTATAACAAAGGCCGACAACGTCGCATCTTCTTATGTCGGCGGCCTGCAGCCCGCCTTCGACGCCAAAACCACGTAGAAAGTCTCCGCTATGCGTACCATGCCACCACCGACAGCCTCTCATCGCTTTCCTCTGGCGACAGCTTGGATGCAGGAAACAAATTTCAAATTTTATTGATATGTGAGTCAGCGCAGTAGGATACAGAGTTGAAACCCGGATCCGAAAATGACCCAGAAGCGAAAAATATGATATTCTAGGCACAATTTTGAGGAGGGTAACCCAATTCTTTGGTGTGAGACCCTTATAGAGATCATGAACAATCCCACTTGAGCAAAAAAGCCCATACCAATCGCCGGCTAGCACAGAAAACTGCAAACATGCCAAAAAGCAGAAATGTGTGGCTGTGCCAGAAGTCCTGAGAAGAGAATCATTATTGTGAGCGCCCCCTATTTTATATAGACCTGAAATTGTATGTGGGAGGGCTTCAGCACTTCCTATCCCTCCTCATAGTCTCAGATTGTCCCAAGGGTACAATCTACTCCCGGGCATGACCCCATTTTTCGGATCAGGGCCCTCCACCAAAATGAGTGACAAAAATAACGGGCTCATGTTCCGTAACCACCCATCGTAAAAATCTGAAAATATTTGTTGACACACTTCAAAGCCATTGTATCATATCCACCCATTTTGTTTTACAAGTGCTGGCATTGCCATTGATATATACGGAAGAACATTATTTTTTTCGGATCTGGGTTTCAACTCTGTAGTATACATAGGAGTCAAGCAAGAAATGAACGCTTTAAGCACATTTTTTGAAGCATGCGTGAAGCGCCTCTGGAGGCGCTTCAACGCTTCAGATGTGCTTAAAGATTTATGTGCTTTTCCCACGCTTTGAAAATCCTTGAAGCACATCTGAAGCACATGTGTTAAGCGCATCTGAAGCGCATACTCTGACTGTCCCTACTATAGAACCAAAGAAAAAAAATTCAACAATACGTTAGCTACACTATACTCCTATGCTGCCTCAAATCTTCACAAAATAAGGAGGAAGAGTCCTATGCCCCCTATATTTCTTATTGGCCCAAGCTGCCATCAAGCCCATGAAAATATGCATTGGCAAACCTGGACGACTGTACAGCAAAGCAACGCATGGAGGCAAGTGGAACTGAATCAAGGGCCTCAAGCATGTTCTACTCCATTTCCTCTTCTGATGAAGACTATGGAAACATCCTATAGATGTGTTTTGCACATCCCCAGCATTGCTCAATAAAATTAAGCTCTGGGTGGAACTTGGGAAAAAAGATAACCTCATAGCCCCGCTTTGTGCAATACTCCTCCAACATTGACGTCTGAGCTTGAAAATCAGGTTCCATGTAGAGAATCTTTTTCAAACAACACAAAAATTTCAGCAACTTCCCAGATACCTCCGCAATGCTACAGGTAGCTAAAAAATAGGTTTTAGTCAAATTTCCGCATTTGTTTGCCTCTCTATTGCACTGTATTCCGGGCCATTTCATACCACTCACCGGCTGCCTGAAAAGACGCCTGCCAAGATTTCACAGCGAACCAGTAAATTGGCCCTGGTTGGACCATTTCAGCTCGGATTTTGACCAGGTGTTGCTGGCGTGATAGCCCGTGAAATTTCGGTTCGAACTGTCCCTTTAATTTTTTTTTAGTGCCCTACCGTACTTCGAACCGTACTTTCCGGGGTCCTGTTTCAATGTACTGCATAGCACCCAATTTACCCATATTTCATCCAAATGTACATGAATCCGCTCGTAAATCCTTTGGTTTATTACAGGGCTTTGCACAATGCAAAAAAACGTGCGGCTTTTGCACACCTCCCTGGATGATCTTCGGTCCCTTACCGGCGACTCTACCTGTCCTGCGCATGGGCGATCTGCACCTGGTGTTCAAAGACATTGATGACATCTCTTTGCTGTTTGTAGCCTGTTATCCTAGAGACATCAAGATACAATGGGGACTTTAATCTCACTTTATCAATGGCGACAACCTGTCACTTGTGAGCCGCACCGAGGTTTGAAATTCCTTTACCTCGACCTTCCTCGACCTCAGCTCGCGGCATCACTAACGGCATTCGATTGTTCTTGAATCCTTGGCTCCGCGGCATGGTATCATTGATGCGCAGATCCTTAGCCCATCCGGAGCGCGAGCCTCCAATAGACTAGGGCCAGCGAATCAAAAATCAAGATAAAATCTTATCTTTTATCTGTCATCACGGCCATCAGTGCACGCTGGCACTTGTCATTGCGCGCAGTGTTGGCGGGGTCAGTCAAGGGTCAGTCAAGAAAATTCAAACAAAGGTCAAGATTTGTGACATCACACAACTCGTTTCTCTTCGGGGCATCCGGGATTCGGAAGCCTCCCGATTAGAGAGTCGGACATCTCGGCCCGACACTTTGGGTTAAGGATGGCCAGTCAAAAGGTTTGACGATGGTCATGACCCCCGTCAAACCCCAGTCAAACCCTGTCAAAGACAGCACTGAATTATTTAATTTGCGCGCACCTCACTTCCGTCTCCTTCACGCTCCTCCAGACACCCAATTTAATGGCGCTATACCTCAAGTTTTGTCTTGTTCTTAGATCAGCACACAAAGCCAACAGTTCCCGGCCCACCAAGCGGCCCACTGGCTGTCAAAATCGATGCTGCACGTACCGAAGGCACTACCCCGGGGAGATTATGCGCTGGCGCTGAGCTTCAGCGCTTCAGCATCCAAAGGTGTGTGACCTTATCTGTTCTTGCTCTCATTTTCAATCTTTTTGTATTCTTGCCTTAACTCTCGTGCAGCCTCTCATCTCCCCTGGATTGCTGCATGGGAGGCCCATCGTACAGTGGGGATTCCTGCTCGCGATGTAACAAACATGTCGGCGCGCTGCGGGTTGCCCACTCCGTCCCGGAAACCACAGACGGGCTCGCCCTCCATTTGGTACGATCCAGGGCCTGCGCAATAGACGTGGGTGTGCCGATTAGACATGCCGCGCTGAAGCCGTGCCTGCGTCGCAAGCGTGAATTCACGCCTTGCGCTCCATGTGCGGCTAGGCCTGCAATGGCAGGGTCCACATCTGCACACCTCGCAGTATACACTGCATCCAGACCCCCCCATAGGCACAGATGTGCCCACCTTCGCCGATCTCCGCCTATGGATTGCCCACCCAAGCCGACGTTGGTCGACCTTAATAGGCGTTGGCCGACGTTGGACTAGCATCCCTACGGCAAAGCCTGCCCACCTTGGCAGATCTTCGCCGACGGTGGTGTGCCTGTCATGGCCGACCCTGGTCGACCTGGGTCCAGGTTGGTGGCGGTCTAAATTAGGCCGCCAATTCGCCCTAGTTGTATTGGTAGTTACTGTTTCGACCTTCTGCAACTCTCCTGGCACGTAATCTTAGCGTATCTTTCATTCAACTTTCATTGATGTCCGCGATAATCATTCGGCAATCAAGCATTTCTGTCATCGGCCCACGTGAGTCTATGTGTGCCTAATCCGGTCGGAATACCTAGACCAACCTCGGCAGGGATGGGCAGATGGATCGGCAAGGGTCGGCACACTGGTCTGCCTACATCAGGGAAAACCTCCTTTGGAAATACACCCATTTTCCCCCAAATTTCCGAGAAAAAAGGTCCAAACCAGCCAGATTAGTTAGGTTGGGTCAATTTCCTTTTTTGCAACCCCGGTCCTGAATTTCCCCCCAAAACGAGCAAATCCTGGCCAGTTTGGCGCCCGATTGCCCGAGTTCCTTGATGGTTTCCGTTGGAATTCCCAGAATTTATCGCACTATTCAGGATTCGGTTCACGGAATTGGGAGGAAAACAGTGTGTATTGAGCGGAAATGTACTACAGCAGCATATTCTAGAAACTTTTACATAATGTGGCTACACGCGTGTGAAGCACATTTGTGACGCCCCCCACTGGTGCCGCGCTGCTCAGCTCAACTACCATCTGCACCGAATTAACATGCGCGCCCGACGACGCAGCATGATTCGCGTCCTGCATCCCACTCCCTGCAAATCAACATAAAGTGGTCGCAATACACGCCACTCGCTTAACTCGGCGCCGCGCATTCTCCGACCGCAGCGTCCGAGTCAGATGACGCGCAGTGCCCGATGTGTGCGCACTATACGACAGTGCTCGGGTCCGCATGGCGGTGCGGGTGCGGGAAGCACGGACTCGGTGCGAGACACGAGGCGCTGGCGATGGAGAGGAAATGAAAAGAAAACAGCGAGGTGCATACCTTGTCCAAACTACCAGCACCTCCGCTCCTGCTGATTCCTGACGTAGCGCATAGGACTTGAGAGGCGGGGCGAGGCTGAATGGGAAAAGATGAGCAATTGAACAAGTAGAAATAGATGTAAGTAAACTACGCACCTGTACTGCCTTGTGATGTATGTAGGACGTGGTTCCCGCTCTTCCTATAAGTCGTCAGTACGGTGCGGGATGCCGCATCCTCTGCTGCAGACTGACCACGAAAAGTACAGCAGCCCGAGTGCTGGTCCTTCGGCGGAATGGTGACACTGCAGACAATCAGGCAAACTGTTTGGGTAGTCGTAAGTAAACTACGCACCTGTGCTGCTTGCTACGTATATAGGACAGGGATAGTGATGAACGGGGCGCAGGCGAAGGCAGATGCACGGCGAAGGCGCTGTGGGGGTTGCGCAACGACAAGGCCCGGTTTATTGTCCCGTTGTGTAGCGTGCCCGAGGTGGATTTGAGGGACCCGGGGCTGAGGGTGAGAAAAAAAACCTGGAAGAGAGATAAATAAAGTGCGTACCTCCGCTGGATTGAGACGTGCATGGTGGCAGGTGGAGGTGAATAAGGTGGGTTCGCGATTGGAGGGCCCAAATAGTGCGGGTGCAGTCGTATCCACCGAGACGCGTGCGCGATACGGCAGCGGCGGTGGGGTGGGAAGGAAGGAGGTCAACATGATGTGGGTTGGGGAAAAGCGAAGCTGCTGAGGGGATGAGGAGGGGAGGAGATGGTGGTGGAAGAAAGAAGACGACAGTGACAGTGACAGCCGAATCAACCAACCTCCTGGATGTTGATGGTTTCATCGTCTGATCCGACGGTTCGGATGAGCGGCCCACTCGGCTAGGGACTTGTGCATTTTGAATTGATTTTGAAGTCGTCGTCTGAAGACTGACTGAAGTTGTTGAGCAGCTCCCCACAAGTCACATTTATGCTATGATATTTTAAATGCATATATCTACTACCACACTGATGTCAGATTTCAGCTCTTCTCGACTCTCACGTACTGTCGCCCCAAACTTCTCGGGATTCCGGGGAATTTCGACCCTTTTCCCCCAATTTTCCCCACTTTCGCCCAATCCAACCAAGATGGCCAAATTTCTAAACAGGTTCCAAATTTCCCCCAAATTTCCGAAGGAGCTTTTTTCCTGATGTACGCATCTGCCTATCGGGATCCGGCAGACCTGTGCCTACGGGGGGAGTCTAAACACAGTGATACGAGATCCTAGCACAGCTCGCTGCATGCGAAGTCGCTGTCGAGATCCTTGAGGGAAATAGAGATAACCTTTTCGCACCGTGTGGAGGAATTTTACCTGCTGAGGTTCGTCAAAGAGTGGTACCCTCGTCAGTCTTCTTGAACAGGGTTGGAAACTTGTGTAGCAAATCCTCGTAACCTGCAAACTACGACCACGGTAGATGCTGAGGGCCGTGTCCAATACCGCCGAAGGAAGCCTGGCGATGAAATGGTTGTGCCATACTGCCTCGAACTCCTTCGCAAATTTGAATGTCATCTCAACTTCGAGGTTGCAAACACATCACACATATTTCAGTATTTATTCAAGTACCTTCACAAAGATATAATTTAAACTCCACATCTGTTCGTTCAATATGAGACTAAAATCAATACCTTCTAGCTGCTGATAGTACTCGGTATAGAGTTAAAGTCAACTCACATGCTGGTGCAAACCCCGAGACAATCGACGAGATCGATGACTACTGGAATGCTCGCTACCTCTCTGCTGGAGAGGCTGCCTGGAGAATTCTTGGGTTCCATATTGCCAAAAAACATCCAGCTGTCAGCTCTCTTCCTATTCACCTATGGAAGTCTACGCTGCGAGCTCGGCGCGAGCACGAGCAAGCCGTATGAGGTCGACGAGCGTGCGGGCGGGTGGGATGTTGTACTCGAGGGTGCGGTGTATAGTTAGCGCGGGTGGAACCGAGGGGGATGGGGACGTGGATGTAATGCGTGATGGACATGATGGTACGTTACCTCCTCCATATTCTCTTAGAGGGACTTTGCTTCGATGCCTCGGTAGTCTCTCCCTCCTTTCTGCCTTCAATCTCTCACGTCTCTCCATACTAACTGCTTCCCAGATCGTACCACACGTTAGGACCCTGTACGGGCCGATACACGGCGGGGCGAGAATCGGTGGGAGCAGATCCCTGTCGATTTGTCCGCCGAAGATGCAGAAAACGCTAGAGGGACGACGGTGGCACCGTGCTTGCTCAGGCGCTCGCCCCTTCTCGGGTGGATAAAGGGAAGGGCAAGGCGGGCTGGAAAGGAGGAGGCGATGGATGTCGCTGTCGATATCGTCGCCATCGACGCAAGTAAGTCCTTGCGCTGGCTTCCACACCTCGACGCTGACGTCTTTGCATCATTCGTACACGAGCGTGTACCTTGCCCGCCGCCGACGCTGTCGCTTGCCCCACCCCCGCCCCGTTTCCGTCCTCCACTGGCGCCACCGCCGGCGGGACTGTCTATCGCCGAGCACGAGTTTTACGTGCTTGAGCCTCGTGTCGCCGCACCCTAGAGCGGGAGGCCCGCGTCCGGCTTGGTTTTTCGTTGACGCAACAGCGAATCCAGAGATGCTCGAGCACGATGGCGATACGGGCGCCATGCTTACGGAGGAGGAGCGACAAGACTTGGAGAGAAGAAGTCAGTGTGCGCAGGGGGCTGCGCTGCTTATGGCTGCCGGTAAGGAGGAGCCCCTCGCCTGAGAGCCCCAGTCCCGCGCCAGAGTCAGAGGAGCCTGACGTTCCGCGCGGCTCGCCGAGGAGGTACTGTCCTGGCGTGTTAAGCTTGACATGCCACCAGGCCCGCGCGAGATGGTGACATCGCCGTTGACCGTGCACCCGCCGTCGCCCGCGCGGGGGAACCCTGCGTCGCTCTCGCCTGAGGGTCCCGTGCTAGCACCCTTTTCCGCCGCCCGTGGCCGCCCCCGCACCTCTACCCGCTGCCAAAATGAAGCTGCAGGCGCGCAGGAAACTCGAGCACCCGAAGGGGGAGGTGGCGCAGCAGCGCAAGTGAGAGTGAGAGCCAACAAGAACAGGGGCACGAGCGAGAAAGAGAGCGGGAGCGGAAGGATGCGGATCCGCAGGGCGGAAACAAGGAGAACGCGGTCCTCAAGACTGAGGGCTGCCTCGCCCGCATTCTGGACGGCACACGCAGGTCCGCCGTAAGCGTCAGGGCGCCTCCGCTCGAACTCCCCGTGCACCACAACGTCGAGATGGCTGACGCGGACGCTCCGCAGTCCAGATCTCCAGCTGAAGGCAAAGGGAACGCCGCGGAGCATGACGGTGTTCGTCGCCACTGAGCACGACCGCCACTCCCCGCCTACGGTTTTCAGCGGCGTGCAGCAGTCGCGAACCCCGTCATCGAGGCTGACGAACGGAGTCAAGCGGGAGCCGTCGCCCCTCGCTGTCAATGGCCTCACCGCACCCACGGTGGTTACCCCTTACTGGTCTTTCCCACTGCCTTGCCAGGTGAGTCGTTTTTGAGTATTGTACAATATTCCTCCTTATCGTTCCATCTGGACAGCGTAGCGCATTTTCTCGTTACCCACCCTACATATCATGTTTCACACACAGACACTCCTACTTTACACTGGTGGATAGCGGGGATTTTTTGCCTGGGGGGAGAGAACTCCCCCCGTACTCCAGGACTACACTGGAGGTCAGGCCCCACAGGGTTCTAACCGCACGTCCTGCCTATTCAATGGCCGGCCAGTCCATGTAATGTACTCGCTCTCGTGTATTTCCCGTCCCTATAGTTTTGCGTAGTTACGCCATCCAGAAACGGCACATAGACACTGGGCCGCTCTCCCCCGGGGAGCGGTTGATTTGGCTAAACCGCTCGCGTTTACTTCCCTCAAGTCGCAGCTCTGCTCGAGACGATTGGCTGCCGCCTACGGCGCAGCTCGATTCGATTTTTATCATGCCGGTGGGCCACGTCGTCTTGCCGATTGTGGATATAAAGAGGGTGCTTTGCTTTCGTTCGTCTGGCAATTTTCTGACCATTGTTCATGCCCTCAAATTAGTGGCCTCATTTCACTCAACTGTAACATTCTTTTCTGGGAGTCACGGCCTGATCTCGGAACGCCTCTGTTTGCTGTTGCGAAGCTATTGGGTCTCGTCTTGGTGTCTACGCTGGTGCCGCGCAATCTCCATCCTTTCCTGAATCGACGATTTTGTGGTCAGGTTGCAGCACCTGGTTTCTCGGTGGCTCCACATATCAAGCATCTTTTTAATATCCTCTTCGATGTCTTGCAACTGACTGATGCCTCGGGTCTCTGGCCGTCGTTCTCCTCAATCTTCGGGGTATACACCCGTACCCTGGTGGGAATCACCTGGCACTTGAATATTAATGGGAGCATCAATGCCAGGTTAGGTGTGAATTTATTGTGTCGACCCATAATCCAACCTTCTCTCAGCGTAAGCATGTTTTCTCGATGAGCACGTTATCTTCTATGCTCTTGCGAGCCTACGCTGCTTTCTCCTGACTTCCCAGCCGCATTCACATATCTGTTCTCGAATTCTGGCGGTTCCGGTGAGTCGCCGCTTTTCTCGATGCTCTAGAT
The DNA here is from genome assembly GCA_029378375.1 of Mycena olivaceomarginata. Taxonomy (NCBI): domain Eukaryota; kingdom Fungi; phylum Basidiomycota; class Agaricomycetes; order Agaricales; family Mycenaceae; genus Mycena; species Mycena olivaceomarginata. The sequence continues at coordinate 28,462 of JARKIC010000751.1, read as the reverse complement.
TTTTTTTCTTACTTACCTGATGTCTAGCTTTCTGCGGGTGCATACCGGTATTCTCGCACGCAGCTACCCACCAACTTTCCATGCATGTTTCTCACTCGTTTGATTTGGCTGGCGTATCGCCCGGCACGTAACTCCAGCAATGGTGACGCTAACATCCGGGTACACACGTTGACGGCGTATAGGGACACACAATAATTTTCTACTCAGCGAAAATTTCCGGTCCGGCTTCCGCCGGACGTCCAAATATGGGAAATTTGCGTGATTGCCGAGAAATGAACATCCAGTTCAGTGAACAATTGAGGTGACGGTGACATGGCGTGAACCTTTGGTCGAAATGGTACAGTAGCATAATAGCAGTGAATGGCCGTACTTACTCTTGGCCAACCGTGAAAATATTCATTTTACGTGTGAGGTAGAGTATCGTAGCACTGACCGGCGAAATAGAGAGGGACAGCAGCAATAACGAAGAGACGGTGGTGGTATAAGGAAAGACGATGGTGGTAGTAAAAGACGAGTCGTGTTATGTGTGACAGTCACAACTGACACAAGACCAAACACCGTTCGATTCGGCGCACAAAAATTCAGATCGAGGTGGGGGCAGGATTTCTCTCTTGTTTATCAACCTAAGGACCAATTGTTTCAGATTACCAAGCTCGGATTTGTTTGCGTAGACGATCCGCACGCGGTACCGCGCGAGAACCGATAACAAAGGGTGCACAGCTCATAGTGCCTGGATTAAACAGAAAAAAAAAGGAGCGGAGGAATGAGAGAAGCTATTGTTGAGACTTCGTTAAAGTGGATCAGAAATGCACGCTAGAGATGCTGTTTTGCGTAAATTGGGCGTAAATCACTCGAAGTGCGGGTTATATACCGGTACTTAAAGGTCTGAGAAATTTTGCCAACTTGTTCAGGGCCCATTATGCTCGTTTTGAAATGACAGTAGAAATTGCCATAGATACCTTGCACCCAATTTGGGCGTGGAAAAGGTAATGTTTTCTTGATGTTTTCCTTCAAAATCTGAGGTCCTTGATGACAGGGGCCAGAATAAATTTGGACTAAATGCGAATTTTTCGGGCTTCAAGGGTAGCACTTTCAAGCGCCGCGCCTTCTCCGGATCTATGATCAGCATGCTTCATTGGTGGGCGTCGAAGCTAACAAACACTGGCCTCCTTCGTCCACTGCGTCCGCGGGGCGAATTGAAGGACCTTGGAATTTTCGTCGACGCCAGCACCTCGTGGTGCGTCGCTGTCGTCATCGGCGAGCGCCGGTATGCGTTGCAGCTCACGCCGGATTGGAAACGGCCCGGCGTTGGCATATGCTGACTCGAGTCGGTGGCGATCGAGCTGCTCTTCATGTTTTGGAACAGCTCAAATTTCGTGATCTTCATTTACTTGTGTGCTCCGACAATAAGGGCGCCATTGGCGCACATACGAAAGGGCGATCCCCGAATGTTGACATCAATCTTTGTGCGCGTCGATCATTTGCGATCGTCGCGGGGCTGTGCATCACGCCTACAAAACTGCGGCATGTCGGCGTGCTCGATTTTCCTATTCTCAGTTGTTTTCATGTTGGTTTGTAATACAGATAATAAGAGAGAGAGAGAAAGAAAAAAAAAGTGGGGAGAAAAGGAATGAAATTGTGTTGCGGGAAAGTTGCAAAGTGATTGGCGCGCCATGTCACATCAGATGATTGGTCCAACATCCTTGAATTCTGCCTGCCGACATCGGCCATCAACCTTCACGTGACGAAGGCACCCCACAAATCACGTTTGCTATCGCGCATGTTATCGTTGCTATCGCGCAGCGTCAGGCCTGGGAACAAAGTGCGGAAGTCTGAAGGATCAAGAGAGAATTGCCGGTTGATTAGAAATTAGTGATACGGTTGATGTAACACTAGACTCCGACATAGGCCGCCACTGGCCTGCAGTGAGGATAATGGAATAATCAATCAATCAGTCTATATGGAAGGTAACACCCGGTCGTGCAAGAAGTGCCATCGGAAGGAGATCAATCCGCAAAACTGGAAGGCTACATTCGAGGCTGATGGATTGACACTCACGTCCAATGACCGAGACTGCCTGGACAAGTCCAAGGCAAACAATCGCGCGCAACGAGGTCAAGGTGACGGGAAGGAAAACGATCATGGGGATTCTGCATCTGGAAATGATGCGTTCGAGTTCATTGGTGTCACTGCTCTCCCTCTCGACACATTTTTGGACCCGCTATCCACGGCGGGTGACATCACTCTGTTCTCGACAATGGTGGACATTTCGAGCTTTCATCCCGATGATGCCAAGGAGACGGTGGATGCTCTGGCAGAGCTCGTATGGGAGAAGATTGGTTACCGCTTCCAGTACGCATCTCCAGTTGACCGACCTGAAATCTACCTGACAGATTTTTGAGCTATCATTCCTCCCACCCCTTCAGGAACAGTCCCACAGTTCAATATGAATATCACTGTGCTCAGACATCCACTCTCCAGCACAAGTCTAAAAAGAATGCTGACCATAGCAAGCATCGGGACAAGGGCCAGATGTCCACTTTTGATTGTAATGGCTGGCTCACCATCTGGGCATCTCCGGATGAGTCGGAATGCTTTGTCCGGATCCGTCATGCCCATTGCCACGAGAAATATTTTGTTTGCATTGATCTGGCCGACGACGTTAAGCAGTACATCACCAAAAATTCAACAATGCGATCTCCACAGGTGTGTTTTGAGATGAATAGTGCAAACGGTGTTTGACTCCTCTTAGCTCTGGAAAGAAATTCTCAAAACCCATCCTTGTCCAAACTTGACCCAGAAATCCGTCTATAATTTGTGGTTTAAGCAACAGCAGGTACACTGGCGCCAACACGAGGATGAGCTGGAGTCGGCCAAGATGCTGCTCGATGACCTGAAGAAAAATCCGGCGTTCTCTGCATACGAGCTCGAACCCATCGAGTTACCGAATCTTGATGATGGGTACACCGCTATCGCCTTTGCACTACCTATGCTCATTCGTATATTGGGTGGAACAATACGCGAGGTTGCACTTGATTCAACATGTATGTTTTCATTTGTGTAGAGCCCTCCACTAATTCTTAATTTTCTGCAGTCAATACCACGAAAGCGGGCTTGGAGTGCTTTGTGTTGCTTGGGGAAGTTTTTGGCTCCGGCTTGCCTCTTGCATTTCTCCTCATCAAGTCCAAAAACCCGGAACCTCACCAGAAAGAACAATACATTCGCTCTCTGGTGCGCCATCTCCTCGATGAATGGGACCTCCGGGTCATCCAGTCATTATCGGATAAAGACATCGTCGAAATCAATGCACTGCTAGAAGAGCTTCCGGAGGAGAACAAACACCAGCTCTGCTTCTGGCATGGGATAAAAGTTGTGAAGGGTCGACTTTGTGTTCTTGGTCGTCATCCGGCATTCTATGATGTTGACCAGGCCTTCGGAGAATATGACTAGATTGCGCGGGGACTTTGTTCCAGTCAATCAGATGGATCCAAAAGATCGAACTCCAGTGAGCATAGTTTTTGCCTTCTTTCTCTTCGACTCAAAGTCTTGATTGATACATTTGCCTTAGGAGCGACTTAAAGTGGCGCAGGAGACGATTCCAACGCTCAAGCTACGCTTCAATGGCCAGATATCTGAAGTTTCTGCACCTCCCCCGCCCAAAGTTGGTCATCGATCTCAACGGTCGACTCAGCTCAGCCGAGAGCGGTAATAACAACTTGGAGCGCTTCGTGGACTCACTTGACGACGAAGATGAAGATGATTCTGACGAAGATATTGACGCTATCGATAGGTGGGATGGTCCTGAGTCCTGGTTTGAACCAGGGGAAACCACCTTTGCTGTTGACAGGACATATGTCTTCTGCCCTGCTGCTCATCGGAAACAGCTCCTCCGCATTTTCATCCGGCACTTCTGTGAGCATCCCGTACTCCCAGATCGCTCTGGTACCACCCGTATTGCTGCTCAAATTCGGTATGATGCCGTTTGAGAGATGTAGAAGTACTGTGAGCAGCGCGGACTCCGGGAGGTGTGGGGATATATGTGGACCGCATGGTACTGTCCGGCGAAGTAAAAACTCTGGGCACATTCATCCCAACCCGAGTTTATTGGACGCTGGCGTACCACAATGGCGGTGGAAAACTTTAGGCGAAACCTGAAGCACGAGACCCTCCACAATAAATCTAATGTGCGCAAGCGGGTTCTAGTGAAAAGACGAAGAACTGAGCAAGATATAGACCTATGGGCTGGCAAATATCTGCCATAATATCAAGTTATTCTAGATCCTTCATCCTCGACTTGTTCAGCTGATCTATCTCATTGCGACAGACGTACTTCCTGCGTTTGAGGCCAAGATGCAAAATTTCGAGAGCGATCATCGGGCGGGACGGGTGAAATCTCTTACCCCATGGCAGAAGGCTTTCAAGAAAGAATGGAAGAGACTTGCTGCACGAAAGCTTGGAACCCGTGCGTAGTACACCACTAGCAATGCGGACTGGACTTGTTCCTGCGGCCAGCAGAGGTACAATGCGTACCTGCTCTGCAAGCACCTAGTCGATGCAGTGGGCACACTTGACCCTGCTTTCTTTCGGAAGGTCAACCGTCGCCGAGTCATTCCATTTTATCGGCACCCTCTGTTAAAGCCGAAGGACGGCCTGGAACTGGATCAAATGGATGATCCCGGCTCAATTACAGATGGTGACTTTGTCTCGTCCTCGCCCACTCGGGCCAACTATCAAGCCTGTTGATGATACGATTTCTTCGAACTTCTTGGTCTCTTCGTGCGCCGCGTCGCTCATCCTTCTCTTCCTCCTGCTCACGGTTTACAGGGCTCCTCCCGCAACTTCTTCTCGGTCCGTTTCATCTTCGGCACCCGCGTCTACATCTGCTCGCCGACCCGAGCGGCGGACCGATCCTTTCGACCTTGCTACCCTCCCGACGCAGGCGTTGCCGCGACCCCCCTCCCTCCATTCCTTCGCGGCCCGCCGACGTCGCTGAAACCTCGGGGGCATGCTCCTTCGAGGCCCCGCGATACAGTCCCTCTCACCGCACTCGTCGACGTGCGCCGCGTGGCGGCGCAGTCCCTCCCGCCCAAGTCCGTTCGTCTCGCGCGCAAACGCATACCGGCCCCACGTCCCAGCGGACCGGCGCGTTCTCCTCTGGACATCGCCGTACTCTCTTGCTGTTCACTTAGCGATGGAGCGGGCGGGCATTGCGGTTGAGCTCCAGCACCGGATCTTCGAGATGCTGCTGTTCACGCATTTCCCGGAGACGCGGGAATCTTACGGTGCGGGCCTCCTGCGGTTCCACCAGTTTTGCGACCGCCAGGGATTTGGAGAGGAGGCTCGGATGCCAGCGAATCGCTTCCTGCTCGCTGCTTTCGTCGCAGAGGCCGTCGGATCTTGCACGGGCAAATGCATCCGCAGTTGACTGAACGGCCTGCGGCTTTGGCATTTGCTCAACGACGCGCCTTGGTACGGCGACGAGGGGTGGCTGCCCGCATTGAGGAAAGCTGCGGACAAGGGTGGCGTCACTTTCAAGCGTCCGCCGCGCGGCCCTGGTTGTCTTGCGTGCCGGACCCTGCTTCCCCTCATCTGCCTCCCAATCCCTGATCACCCAGCGTCTCGCTACACCCAAACACTGCTTCCCCTTGTGCTTACTCTCTGCGACGAGGACGCCGTCCCTTGCATCCATGGCCGGGAATTTCATACCTGCGGGACCTTTCCAGGGGAGCTTTGCACAGGTGAGTGCAGGGGCCGGCGGAAGGCTTCAACACGACGCTGCCGAATGCATGGTCACCGAAATCTCCCAGAAAAAGAGGGAAAAAAAACAGTCATCAACACTCTATAGTCCGCGCCCGAGTCGAACGAGCTCCTCCACCTATTGAATGATCTCTCTTGTAAGTCGTCTATGCGGAGTGGATGCGTACCGGGCCCAATTTTCTGGTATATATTGCAGATCGCATCAGACTTTTGACATCTGACTTGTGACCTGTACAAGGCCGAACAAGGCCGTAAAGGGCCGCAAGCTCACAAAGTGACAAACCTATCTCCAAAACTCGACAAGCCCATTTTTTCAAAAAAAAAAAAAAAAAAAAAAAAAAAAAAAAAAGAAAATTCACTGCATTCCCGCCTCGCCTAGAACGTGAGATGCCGAGTCCCACGGATCCGTTGCGAGATGCCGCGAGCTCCGTCTAGCCGGCATCGAGGATCTAGAGCACCGGTTTCTCGCTTAGATAGACACAGCCTTGGCGAGGCGCACCGAGGAGCTTTGCGGCCACATAGATGACAATCATCGAGGCGGCTGCATACACCTCGACATGTCTCCCTCTAGACAGCGGGGCTCCGGGGCTGGATCAGTGCGCCATTGGACTTAGTGGTCGGGACTCCGAGTCGACGGGCTGAGAAATGATGCAATGCCGTCATGCTCATAGCACGCTGTCATTAATTGTGCTGTAACAACGGAGCCGAAATCAATGACGAAAGCCAATATATCTGGAATCAACTACTTCACAGCACACAATTGAGTCGGACGACACACTGCTCAGACCTCGACGATGGCGAGACTCCTCCATCTCGGAGTCTTGGATTGTGGAGCTTTGTCTAGCCGCCTCGTCACGCCTCGTAATGGATGTGACTAGCCGGCTAGATGCGGCTAGACACGGCCTTCGGCTAGGCGCTAGCGAGGCGTCTCGAAACGCCGCCGTCTACCAGTGGGCGGAAAGCAGTGATTGATCTGGGCTAACTGTACAGTTTCATTGGGGTGTTTTTTCGACTTCTTCACTTTTTGACCTTGTGAGCTTGCGACAAGCTGACAAGGTCAAACAAGCCGCAAGCAAAATGTCAAAAGGCTGATGCAGTAGGAACCGTGACAGCATCTCAGAACCCACAAAGGATATTTATCCATCATTCCGGAGTCTGCAATTCGAACTCGCAAAACGATTGAATTCGAGGTGGCGCTTCGTGTACGAATCCAAGGCATTCAACGCTTCAAAATAAAAACGAAATGGCAAATTCCACCATCAAATGGCCCACGCCCGAGTCGAACGAGCTCTTCCACGTGATTGCATTGCACTCCATCGCTGTTTATGCAGAGTGGATGCACACCGCGCGCCACGGTGGGCCTTATGCTCATACGACTCGCAGTGTGATAAGAAAGTATGCTTTTGAGAAAAGAGTGTGAGTGCGGGTCGAGGATAAGCTTAGCCATGCGTGACGGAACTTGGTGAGTGGAAGTGATGAGAAAGAACAGGGCCATCAGAATAAATAAATAAATCGTCCCTCGCCTCACCAAGTTCAGATGTGGGATCGCGGTATGGCCATCTCGTTCTGGAAGCGAGGTGAACGCTGTGCAGTAAAAGAATATGCGGAGGTGGAAAACAAAAAGCCAAACGCCTCTGCTGAATCTCGAGTGCGGGGAGTCGAACCCCGAGTTGCAGCCTAGAGGCTACGTATCTAGGAGAACTCCGAGAAAGTAGTCACTCGTAGCTGCCTGCACCGCGCACTACACCCAATTACTGCGTTACATTGCGAGTCTTTAAGGGGAGACTGCAGGAGAAGTAATGACTCACTGGTCTCCCTTGCAACTTTGCTTGAAATCTGCTTGAAAGAGGTTGAGAGGTGAGCCTCAAGTTGCCAGGATTTTTGCACACCTTCCATAAAGCACTTGCCAGATATTGGAACCCATTGCAAATCATAACCTGATTCGCTGTGGAGTCTTTTCTCTGACATGGTGCCGTGGCCTTTGACATATGGAAATTCAATGCGGCCCAATGCGAGCTGGTCGACGCGGTAGCATCGACCGAGCGAGCTTTGGGCAGCACTCAAATTTTTCAGGTCAAATTTTCTGTCTGTGCCAGAACTCCGGTAGCGGGCGTCGCTTGTCGACCTTGCCCATGAATACAATGTGGAATTTTCGCACTCATATCATATTTTGGCCAGCACTATGCACGCCTGCGTATTCCCTGCGGGTTGTGGGATACGCTCCCCATCGGCTGTGTCCGCACCGATCAACTCAGAGTCACAATATCATCTATGTTACGAGGAGCTACAAAACACAATCCTTTCATCCTGAGTCATTCTCGGCCTTCGCAATAGCACCGTGTTCGAGCAGCAAGTTCACAATCTCGGTATGCCCTTTGGCAGACGCCACTTGTAGCGCATTGCCATAATATGTGCCCTGCGCGTTCACCTCGGCACCTTGCTCGAGCAGCAGGCGTGCAATGTCGATGTGGCCTCCGTCAGATGCCACTTGCAGTGCGGTGACATAAACTCCACCCCTGATCTCCGCCGGGGGTGTTCACCTTGGCACCATGCTCGAGCAGCAGGCTTGCAATGTCGATATGCCCTCCGAAGGATGCCGCTTGCAGTGCGGTGACATAAACTCCGCCCTGATCTTCGCCCTGGGTGTTCACCTCGGCACCGTGGTCGAGCAGCAGGCGTGCAATGTTGATGTGCCCTCCGAAGGACGCCACTTGTAGCGCGGTGATGTAAACTCCGCCCTGATCTCCGCCCTGGGCGTTCACCTCAGCACCGTGCTCGAGCAGCAGGCGTGCAATGTTAATGTGCCCTCTGAAGGACGCCGCTTGCAGCGCGGTGACATAAACTCCGCCCTGATCTCCGTATTGGGTGTTCACCTCGGCACCGTGCTCGAGCAGCAGACGTGCAATGTCGATGTGCCCTCCGAAGGATGCCGCTTGCAGCGCGGGTGACATAAACTTCGTCCTGATTTCCGCCCTGGGTGTTCACCTCGGCACCGTGCTCAAGCAGCAGGCGTGCAATGTTAATGTGCCCTCTGAAGGACGCCGCTCGCAGCGCGGTTCCATGAACTCCAACCCCGATCAAATCTCATTTTTGGGAAACGTCGCATCCTGTGCACACATTCCCACCGGACTCTGATTTATTATATATAGAATGGTAGTTGGCCGTCGAATCGACGGCCGTTGCCGTGACGGCAGCGGGTGGCAGCCCTATGCAGCAGCAGGACTTGGACATATTAAAATTAATGTATGCGGAAGTTTGCAGCAGAACCTGTGTGGCGGAGCGGACCAAGAGGGTTGAGTGTTTGGACAATGAAATAAATTGAAACACAACGAAAGAATGTGTGACTGAGGTCACTCCAGGGAATCCAAGGGATTCGGCCGATGGAAAGCGACGGATGGTGCAAGCATACACAACTACACGGCGGTTCTTAGGCCCGACCAGCTTCCAGAGTTTCCTGTCGCCATTGGCAGCCTTCAGACGCTATTACGGCACAAGATCATTAGACTAATCTACTCTCTTCTCCTTTTACTCCAAACCACCATCTCGCCTTGCCTGGCAACCCTCGTCGAGTACCTCCGAGTCATTGAACACAGAGGCACTAGGCACTAGGCACTAGGTGACCCTTATTGGATTATACTACACTATACGATTACTGTACAATTTCGTTCAAATCGGCGGTCACGCGTCACGCACCCCCCTGTCGATCACGAACTTTGGTCGATGTCACGCGTCACTCGGGCCTCTGTCGAACCTCCAAGTGGTCACACAGGCCCCAAATTCCCTAAAAAAAAAAAAAAAAAGGCAAAAAAGGCAAACTTTCCGGTTCAAATGCCGAAATTTTCGAGGTGTCACGCAGAAAATCGGCGGCTGCCGAAATGTCGAATAGGTAAAATGGGTCACGCGTCACACCCCCTGTCGATTTGAACGAAATTGTACAGTACAACTGTTTCATGCCGGATTACGATACTGATACTGATGACGGTTCAGCGGTTGGGATGGTGGACCCCAGTTGCCTTCGGAAATTCACTGCATTTAGAAGGTCCCTGGAACCAAGGGTGCGCCGAGGTTGCTCGGCAGACCTAGGCGCATCTTGGCCTCGGGACACCCTGCCGAGGTTCGCTCGAGGTCTGCCCAGTACTGCTTGCACTCACCCATGGATTCTTGCGATTACACTCCGATACTTTGCCCCAATACTTATCTTGACGTGTTGATCAACGGTGATGGTGACGTCACAGGTGACAGATGACAGATCCCCGCGCTCGCTCCGTGTATTCCCCGGCCCCGGCACCTGCAAATGAACGAAATCTTTCTGTCCAGGACCAAGGTTGGATAAAACTCGGTAAAACTTGTTACTGTTCTGAACACTCAATACCCCGATATTAAATTTCGAAGCTAACAAGTACAGTAATGTATCTGTTTCACCAATGCGACTTCTTCTATCTTTGCAGCTTGCAGTTTGCCATGGTTCAGCCGGGATTTCTGTGCTTCTATCATCCTAGTATGCATGTTTTCAATACCTGTCGCATTGAATTACGACAAATATAAAAGAATCACATACAATATAAATACAGGTCTGCCTGCCGCCCTTACAAGCAGCACGACCTCGATTCAAGCTCTCATCGAAATGTCAAGAAAGTATTCGAGCAACACATCAAACCCATCCCAACCCTTCTCGTCTGCCATAGCAGCCCGTGGACGACCAATCTCGCGAACATCAGCATCTTCTGCCTCTGCTCTTTCTGCGCGTGGATCTGGTCGTGCCCCTGTGCATCACCATACGTCACAGGCAGCAATTCCCGCCCAGTATGGAGTTCAAATTCAAGTTGTATCGCTCTAAAAATTTTCAATCCAGGGATTCACATACTTTGTACTCTGAGAATGCCGGCCAGGAGGCTCCACATGCCCGCATTCCATTGCTCGAGTCAGCTCAACCTAATTATTCCTTTCAATCTCGATTAATTACAATCTTTAGCGTCTCACAAGATGTATCAGCTGTTACTCAACCTACAGCAGAGTCACTTGTACCAAGAGCCACCTCTGAGCATGCTCCATCCCATGAGCTGCCAGAAGCATTGCTGGCGAGGGCGAAGCATCACCCTCTTTGGTACATCCGGGGGGTCATGTACCTTGTTGGCATTTTACACACCCGACACCATGTCAGTTTTTCGGCCTGTGGACTCATTCTTCGTTGTTTCAAGTTTCTCTTCAAGAATGCACCATCCCAGAGCCTTCTCGGATCTTCTCGCATGCCCACGACACTGAAAACAGTTCTTTCCAATCTCGACATGACCGACAAATTCTTGGTTCACCCCAATATGCCATAATTGTCATCGTTTCTTTGACACAAATACGAGTGTTGGTGACTATTGCAAGGCTTGCGACGAGCCTTTATTTGACTCTAACGGTGATGACCCAGTTGAAGAGGAGACTGAGTCTGAACCACCGGCTACTCCAATGCCAACAGCAAGGCCACGGACATCAAAACCAATCATGGTTTCCCCCATGCAGCTACCGTCCCGAGGCTTGGTCGAGTTTTTCAAGCGTCCTGGCATGTTTCATGCTGTGAATTCTTGGAAAACACGGCTCCAAGTCCCGGGTGAGATGCGATGCATGCAGGATGGTGCTGTTTGGCAAACCATCAAAGGCAGAGACAATGAATTATTCTTTTATGGACCTGGTGCGGAGAATGAGATTCGGGTCGGTATTACACTCAGTTTGGATTGGTATGTTGCATCATTCCCACCATATCCTGGTATTGACATGGAATCCTAGGTTTGGTCGCAAGCGGAGCAGCTATGGACCGAGCCATTCGTCTGGTGTGGTGTCCTTGACTGTTGAAAATCTTACCACTGCACTCCGGTAATGACTCATGTACTCAAATTCACTATTTATTAATCTCATTGTGTTTTCTAGGTATCGGGCCGAAAATATCATACTTTGTTGTATGACACCTGGCCCAAGGGAGCCAACTGCAGAGCAGCTGCAAAATTATTTGAAGGATATTGTCGATGATCTGATCATGCTGTACGAGCGTGGAATCACTGTGACAAGCCCAGAGCACCCTAATGGTGGAATCTCTGGTTAATCAAAATCCTTATTTCTCACTCTGCTTGCAGGAATAATTGTCCGTGTTGCGCTCGTCGCAATTATCGCCGATCACCCAGCTCTCTGTAAACTTTGCGGGTTCGCTGATCACAGCCTCAACAATGCTCCATGCACAAAGTGCTGTGTTTCACAAGAGGATTTTTTCACTAACACGTCTCTCACGAATGGTGCGAGCAATATATTCAATATTTTGTAATAGGTTATAGCGAAAATACAGGATTTACTCCCCGAAATGGTGAAGAGCACAGACAGTTGTGCTTCCAGTACCGAGATCTGGAAACCGAAGCAGATAAAGCTGATTTTTTTGCGATGCACGGAGTAAGGTGGACAGAGTTTGCTCGGCTGAAGTACTTTGATTTGGTCCGCTACACTATTGTTGACCCCATGCACAACTTGCTTCTTGGTGAGTTTCAGGAATTTTGTTACACTTAACACTAGCTTACCTCTGCTATTCAGGTGTAGCGAAGACACAATGGTACACCCGTTGGATCAAATCCAAAGCTCTTCGTGCAAATACGGAGGGAGGAACAGAACAAGAGTTGAACATGATTCACAACTTCCTCCAAAATGTAGGCAATACATATTTCTCGCAGTTTTAAACTGAGAATATGCTAGTTTGAGGCTCCATCTTGGGCTGGGCGTCTTCCCCGTCGCGTTGGGGAACCAGCGGGTGGTTCTCTCACAGCAGATGAATACAAATTCGCTGTTACCGGGCCATGGGCTGTTATTGTGAGCCATCTCTCACAACTTGTTGTGCTTTGCATCTAACTCATCCGAGATTCCCGCGGTGTGGGACGACTGGCTCGAAAACGCAACAAATCGGTATAAGTTACACCTTGAAAAATACGAGAAGGAAACCTTGCCTGCATACGAAAAAAAGCGCAAAACATGGCAACAGAGGAGGGCCAAAAACAAGGGTCCAGAACCAATTAAGCCTGACGCACCTGTTCCACAAATGCAAGAAGGGGAAGACATCAACTTCCTGCGATTTGCAACGGCTTTGAAAATCTTGGTCGGCAGTGCTATCAACGATCCGGGTCTCGAGAAAGCAGAGAAGCTATTGCAGGAGTACCTGCTAAATTTTGCCGTTGTAAGCCGCCTTATTGCGTGTAAAACTAATAGTTAACATGTCAACAGTTTTATGGCAGCGATACCATGAAGCCAAATCACCACTGGGCAGTTCACATTCCTCAGCAGGTTCGCGACTTCGGGACGCTGTACAGTTTTTGGGCTTTTCTCACGGAACGCCTAAATAAAATCCTCAAGAATGTGAATAGCAATAATTGGGGCGGGGGTCTCCTTGAAGTGTCAATGATGCGAGAATTCCATCGAGCTGCAAACTTGGACGGGCTGGTATGAAAAAATCATTCTTTACTCTGAATGCTGCTGAACGAACACCTTTTAGCTCCATAATATAATGAATGAAACTGCAGGCACTTCTGATCCCAGTGCATTGCACTCTGAGCATGAATTTATGAAGCTATTGCTGGTTGTTGAGGAAGATGCTCAGGCGCTTGGAACTATCCAGGACGCAGTAACTCATGGTATTCTGCAAGCTACCTGTGTTTAAGAAACCGGCACTAATTTGACCTTCAGAGCAAAATCTTTTGAGTGGAGTTGAAAATGCTCGCGCAATAACCGGAACACTTGCACATGCTGCAGAGGAGCTTGATAATGCGTGCGCCTATCCCTTTTCTCCTTCTTCTCAGCTTTCTCCGGTCCTTCGATCGTCGCCTGTGCCTGCCACTGCTTCTTATAACTGCGGAAAGACTTCTTCGCACACTCGGTGGTGAAGTCGAGATCCCAGACGATAGGATCCTTCAGCGTCTTCAAGCGCTTCAGAGCTTTCGGCCACGCGACTGTGTCCTACAGTAGACGTGAGCTGAGCAACACAAGAGGTCGAATGGACGTACCGACAATACCACCTGAGCACGCAGGCCAACCTTTCGAAAGAGCGCGCAATTATCGGGATGTAGGACGTCGGAGTTGAAGTTTGGAGTGGGGTACTGGCGCTTCGTGATAGGATTGACCCGGAGCTCGGAAACGGCAGGCCACTCCTTGCCAAATACGTTGCAGACTTGGCGGAAGATCTGAGAAATGCGTAGCTGCAGGCGGCATTGAGTTAAATAATCCAGAATCAAATTCAAAAAGAATGCACCCTCGTAGCCTTCCTCTCGCCCCTAGTAAGCGTCCCATCGTCGATGACCACTGGACCCCCGTTGTGGCCATCTGCAATGCTGGCGGTATCGTCAGCGTCCTTGGAAAACTCGGTCTCGGTCGTTGTTTCCGATGCACCATCCAGCGCCTCCACCGCGCGGAGAACGGGGTCGATAAAGTCATCCGAGTCGTTCTCAGACTGCTGGGATACTGGCTGGCGGGTCGATGGCATACGCGTGACAGGGCGTCCACGCTGCGGACCACGACGGCGGCCTGCCTGCAGTGCGTACCCGCCTTGCTCGAGTATGGTAACACGCTGCTTCAGCTCGCCTACACTGCTCACGAGATTCCGGTTTTCATCTAGCACCGTATCCATCTTGCCAAGCAGCGTATAAAGTAGTTGAGTATTCTGATCAGTGGCGAGACCGTACTGGACGTTTTGAGGAGCGTGAACGTGCTGTGCGGGGTAGCCGGTTGGGGTCGAAAAACATGGGGTTGCCACTGGCATGGCGCTGAGCAACGGTGGGGCTGTAATAGAGACCGAGCGGCCATGGCGTGACGGGTTTCTGCAATTTTAAATAAACAGCTGGCTTTCATAAAAAATGTACTGGTGACACACGGAGGAGGACCCCGACCAATCCTGGGTGTCTCGCGGCCACGGACGACGGGGAAATGGGTGTACGCCTGAGGGTACGAAGGCGCCTCATTAACAAATCTGAAAGATGGGATCAATAGAGAGCAAAGATTTCGGGAGTGCGACATACAGATCGCCCTGTGGCGCGCCGTCCCCGTACGGATTCAGCCGTCTCATTGCCATGAGAGGCCACCTTGAAGACGAGCGTGGATGGAAAGAAAGAGAGAGAGTCGAGCTCCCATGCCTTTGGGCCGCTGCTCGGATTAGCACTTCACTACAGGGCAGACCTGATAAGGTTGTTGGTCTCCATCAGGGACGTACTGTACCATTTCGATCAATTCGTACCCCCATGTGACCTGTGACCCGCGTTTACGAATTCGAGATTTCGTACTTGGGTCGGGGAGAGTGTGGCACCAGAATTTTTTTCGTAAATCAGCCGCAAACCGGCAACAGATCCTCCTAACTCCCAAGATGCTTTTCCAGAGATGCTACACACTTTGAGAATGTTGCAAAATGCGGGATCAAGACACCGGACCGAAATGGGACAAGTACTGGCATCAGTCAGATCAATTCCTTGTTGCAATTTGTATGTAGATCCCGAGTGAATGTGGCCAGAGAGACGTAGAGAAACGGTGAAAGGAGGGTTGGCGGGAACCACCCGCACAAGTCAAAAATGCCAGCCGTGTGAATGTCGCGGCGCCGCTTGGCACCCAAGCGGCGCGGGAGGCGAAAAGTCGATTTTTTGCGCCATTTTCAAGTGATTTCGTGACCTGTTTGGAGGATTCGTACATGCCCTCGGTGACCTGTGACAGGTACGAAAATTTTCGTAAATTTTTGGGCCTGTGACCCGTGACATACGAATTGAATGAAATGCTACAGTATATGAAACAGCAATGGGTTATCGAATTTTAGTAGAGAGGTACAGAGCAGAGTAGCTACATGGGAGGGCATTCGGGCGAGATGCGTTGAGGAGCCTCAGCGCATCTGGAGAGAGGTGGCGCGAGGTGGTGCGAGGCAGCCTCGCACAAAGCTTGCCGTACCTGGGCACAGCTTTGCCGGGAAAACCCTGCCGAGGCGCCTAGACCAACCTCGGCAAAGCCTCGCCAAACGTGGCCGCACGTGCGTCCAGGAACTGCCGGAATGCAGTGGTTGAGGAATTTTTGGGCAAAAAGTTCCACAAAATGTCGCATTTTTGAGGCCTCCATCGTATTTCTATGGTGGCGGACAGTCTATCTGACCATGGGGACATGGAAATTCCAGACATAACAGAACTTGGCAGTATTGCTTACCTAGAGGTTGATACAGATCATGATGATAATTGCAATGAAGAAGACTGGGAGTAAATTGCCACAAAATATTTTAGCAAGTGCTGATTGAAGCAGATCGACAAGATGCTTGTGTTGCAATTTACGATTCTCTTCCCCCTTTTCTGTCCAGATTCCCCGAGAAGAAGTATTGTTCATTAGATTTTATTGAGTCCCACCTTTTCTGGCAGGTTCACTCTAAATGCAATAAGCCCTCAGCATGACACGATTAATCCACCGCCACACATACAATTCATGCATGCCCTACTAATACTCCCTTCACGCGAATCACGCATTTCCAGACGATTAATACCCAATTTGCCGAGATCTTCAGTGTTTCTGGTTAGCCGACTTTGGGATTCTTTCCATTCTGTCGGGCCTTGTGATCTGAACCAGCTGAGTCGTCGTCCTTCCTCAATCTGTTGGTACTCACGATCTCTCGCATTTTAGGACTTTTTAGTTGGTTGCTTTCTATATTTTTATTGCACAATGCTAACCGGGATTTTTTTTTTTTTTTTTTTTTTTTTTAATCCATTCAGTTTGCCCCTCGCCGCGTGCGGCATGTTGGGCATCCTTCTACACACTATACAGAAGCGTAGTCCTAGGTGAGTAGGGGGGAAGTGTCTGTGAATATATTTGTTCCTCGAAAACGTGTCCGACCGCCGACTTTAGGCTGAGACGGACGGTGGCGACTAAACGAGTCGCGCGCAGCCCTGGGAGTAAGTTAAACGGACTCGGGCGTAAGGTAGTTGGTGGTATAGGCCTCCCAAGGGTAGGCACTGGTGAGTAAAGTAAGATGAAAAGTGTGGGTGGTCATAGGTAGAAGGAAACCAGGGTAGACAGGCGCAGTGGGTTTGGTGCAGTGAGGCCGAGGGGTGGGCTACGCGGCGGGTGAATTGGCACGTAGGTCGGCTTGAAGTGCGGAGGAGGGCTTCGTGAAGTATGGGGTAACCTTGCACCAGGTTCCCGCCATGAAACCTCCCTTGTTGATGAGGCGCAGGGCGT
The DNA here is from genome assembly GCA_029378375.1 of Mycena olivaceomarginata. Classification (NCBI taxonomy): domain Eukaryota; kingdom Fungi; phylum Basidiomycota; class Agaricomycetes; order Agaricales; family Mycenaceae; genus Mycena; species Mycena olivaceomarginata. Next base: position 11,500 of record JARKIC010000751.1, on the reverse strand, counting down.
CCGGCTCCGATGAGAGCGAGACACGCAAGGCTAGAGAACCTCTCGTTCGAATGTCCGCCGGACGACTCAAAACAGAGTAGCCTTTGAACACCCTGTTGGGGATGTCAGAGGCTGCAAGTCCATCCTCGATGAGGCTGCGAGTGTAGGTTCGATCATCCGGCGGTGCAGGGGCCGCGTGGAAAACGACCGAATGCCAGTGTTCGTCGGTCTCAAAAGCCGGGCAATCATACTCCTCAGGGAGTTTGAGGAGTGGTCGGATCGCGGGCCATATGAAAGGGCTCTGCTCAGTGAGGTAACTCGCTGTGCAGGCGTTCACAGCGGGGTGGAGGATCAAGTTCCCCTTCCTGCTCCACTGGACGCCGACAACGAGTCTCGTGTTGTGAAATCCGTCGATAAGTGCGCCCGAGATAGCCTTGTACAGAGCAAGGGGGTCGGCTTTGAGTGGTCGAGGCAAGGTCTGCGGTGCATCGTCGAAGCGGATAATGACGCGAGTGGGTCGTGCGACTGGTTCGGGACACGCCGGAGCAGACGGTCGCGAAGGCGATGCAGCGCGCTCGGGCATCGCCGGCCCCAGACTGGGGCCGGAAGGCCGCGGATCGCTAGCCGCCGCAGCAGCATACGTGGCAGCAGCATACGTGGCAGTGGTGGAGGTAGGTGCTGGGGTTGGTGCTGAGGTCATGGTAGCGGCGGTGGTCGTGGCGACGGAAGTGGGTGGAGGACGGGCTGGGATGCAGGTGGGGCTGGTGTCGGTTGTGTGTTGGTTGAGAAGGCGGATGATCCCCACAATGTGTGTTCCAAAAACAGGAACAGAGGCGGATGCTGCCTGAATTAGCATGAGTGTGGCAAGGGCTGAGTCTAGGAGAGTTTCGAGGTGTTGGCGGTGGGTTGTGAGCTCATTGTGGGGGCAGGGTTGGGCGTCAGAGCGCAGTGCGGGGGTCGGGCAGGCCGTTGGCCCTCCGTGATGGTGGTGGTCGACTGATGGAATCATCCGCTAACCGGGATTCACACCCAAAACAATGCTAAGCGCCCTGCGCCCTTGATATGAACCAGCTATCTCATGCGCATTTTCTCCGTCAATTCAACTCTACAAGTCTCATCTGCCCCAACTATTCCCGTGGTGCGCAAATATTTTTCAGAATCATTTATTTCGTAGCCTCTGCTGTGTCCTCTCGCCTCACGCGACGCCTGTTGGAGCCTAGGGGTCGGAGGATATCGGCTTCAGCACTCCATGGCGGCATCCCCGCTGCGTCGCCCGTGCTCCTAGAGTCTGGGTTCCCTCGGCCTTGGTGAAGAAATCCGCCGGTTATTTCTGCCGTCCCAGGCGTCAGGAATTTCTCCCGGTCCCCAGAACCTCGGCATAATTACACACTCACTACAGCCACACATGGACGCGGTCACATCAGCCTACGAGGCTTTAGTCTCAAGTTCGAAGTCTCGATCAAAAAATGATCCCTGGCCGCGGTGTCCGGGCACTCGCTAGCAATTGAACGACGAAGATGGAAGGAACGCGGCAAGAAGATCGTACCTCGTCAATGGCACCTCTGCCGTTTCTGCTACATTTATGTCGAAGACCCCACTGTTCAAATGCGAGCACGCCGAACTGGTACCAATCCGCGAGACATTTTTAGCGAACTTATACGCTGAGTTGCCGGTGCCCTGGACCCCAATGATCCCCTCAAGTTTCTCCGAGATCTCCTGCCCAGAAGAGCGATCACGCCTCTCCTCGCAAAACTGGCATACGATGTGCTGAAAATCTTCGACGCTATTCCCATGCTTTGTGTGGAGGCACCCATGTGAGTTGAACTCCACCATCCCACATTTCTCCTCCCTTTTAGTTGTGGACCTTCCCCGGAAGTCGAACACGCTAATTGGGGTTGATGTCCATGAGGAAAGATCACGCCTCTCCTCGCGAAAGTGGCGTAAGACGTGTCGGGAGTTTATGTGCTTGCATGTAACATTTCCGCTGGTACTCCCATGCTTGCATGGTGACGCCCGTGCATCGCACGTAAAACGCATTTGCCGTGCAAAGGGATGACATGTGACAGCTTTGTGTGAACTGGTGGATACTGTACAATTTCGTTCAAATCGGCAGTCACGCATCACGCACCCCCCTGTCGATCACGAACTTCGGTCGATGTCACACGTCACTCGGGCCTCTGTCGAACCTCCAAGTGGTCACACAGGCCCCAAATTGCCTAAAAAAAAAAAAAAAAAAGGCAAAAAGGCAAAATTTCCGGTTCAAATGCCGAAATTTTCGAGGTGTCACGCAAAAAATCGGCGGCTGCCGAAATGTCGAATAGGTAAAATGGGTCACGCGTCACACCCCCTGTCGATTTGAACGAAATTGTACAGTACTGGGGATTTTTTACCGGGGAGGAGGGAACTTCTCCCATACACCAGCATATCCTGCTGGTGGTCAGGTCCCACAGGGTTCTAACCAGAGGTCCTGCCATACAATCGGCCAGCCAGTCCACATTCAGCCAGTGTCTTGCGTGTGATCTAACCCCTGGAATCGGTTTGTGTTCAGTTGGCATCTTGTAGGTGTCTGTAAGGATAACCACCCATACAGTACTCATGTATGCTTTCCATAAACTCATTGTTCATGTTGTGGACCTGATGAGTATAATATATCCCTGGGCACCGGGATACTCCAGAATGACGAGCAGCCTTTGAAGCCTTGGGCATCACTAATCCATGGTGGCGGTGCTTCGGCTATCTCTTTGAACCAGTGTATTGCAACAGAACATTGCTGCTAACCTTCGATCAGCATTAGTCATTGGCGGTTGTGAGAGAGAAGTATTTGTTTGCGAAAGACAACTATCCCCCGGAGTCTAAGTCTGGAGCGAGCCATAGCGACTGGAATTTATCCCATTGTACAACGTCTGACTTCGACTTGGATCTCTTTTTCTTCCTGCCTTCATTTCTTCTTCCTGTCACCGTATTCTGCTCCACCCGCATGAGAGGCCAGGAAAGCCAGGAGCCTCACCAAGGTTGTAGAAGGATGGTCTTCCTTGATTGTATATAGACCCAATGGAAATGGAAGTTCCAGGTTCAGCACAATGATGGTCATTTCGTCTTCCGATAATTTTAGCAATTTGAGAACATTTTCTGGGACCTCCGACGGTGAGCCCAAAAGCCGGTTCGCTCCGGATAATTCACGAGAAAAAAGTGATCCCGGCTGTGGCATAAGAGGTTACATCCTGTAAAGTAGCCGGCAGATGAGGGATCCATGAATACCTTGGCAGGATCTCTGTTGCATGCGCATTGTGCGAAATCGCTCAGGTTTCTTTCCTGCACCAGGCCTTAAAGTTCTTGAACTTCTTTAGACATCCTGATATCCGGGCGAGGCTTGTGAGTTCCTCTTCGACCTTGCAAGATGGACGATGCATTTTGCGGTGCTTTTTCTGACAAGTTTCATCCTGAAGAACGATGAATGGTGTGATATTCGGGACATTCACCCGGCACAGCGTAGCAATGATATGCAAAGATCAAGTGTGTCCATGTATTTCTATGCATTTTCACCTCATTTGCTCTGTCTACCTGGTTTGCAATGGAGGGAAAGAGTTCAAAAAGCATTCCACTGCTCTTCTAGATAACGGGATCCCATTCATCGGGATACGGGGGAAGCGGCAGCTGATAGTGAGTACTGTTCGGGCCACAGACAAAACATTTATCATGAAGCCGTTCATTTGTTAAGCCCTGTAGGAATTGTGTCAAGCAGTGTCATTTGAATTAGTGAAAAGACCGACCTGGACGTTGCAATTCTTGCATTTCCTGTTCCAATGGAGGCCAAGAGGTTCAGGTATTTCGAAGGAATTTAGCACGGCGACTCGGTCCCACCAAGTTGTGTTCTGTGGATGTGGATAAGCATGATGAGCCTCTGCGTCACTCTGGCGAATTTGCGCTCGACGTGGCTCATCAAGAGTGCTTCGCGCTAATCTTCTTGCACCACTATTGTTTTTACAACGAAGTTCTCTTGTATTTTGTCTTCCTTTGCTCGACGCAGCCTCTGCATGATACGTCGGTGCTCCCGTTCATCCTCGACATCATCTGAGACAAAGATCTTAAGCATGCCTGAAGATAGGGTCAAAGATAAAGTATCTACCTAATAGACCGATCTTCAGCTTGCATGTAGGATTTTTAGAAGCGTGGAGATGGCTAAGTGGCAGTAGATCGTGAGGGCTGAGCGAGCGAAATTCAAGAAGTCGTTCATATGTTACAGCATCGAACAGCCTTGACTCCGAAGGTGGCACGGAGCACAGAAAAGGAAAGGGAAAGCTTATTGGGCAGTTCTGACAATTTAAATGGCGCCGTATAAGACCGCAATACTAGTGCTCGACAAAAGTAATGGCGCCGGTGGTTCTCGATGTTGGGCGTATCAGATCACTCCAAACAACTTGTGGACCAAAAGTATGGATAAATAGAAGACATTTGGGTATGTTAACCGACTTCCATAAACGGCAATTCCCGTAGAGTACGCGATTTTTGCTTAGATTTTGAAACCGACTTTTTGTAGAGGGTGCGTGGGAAAAATCTGTTACCACAGTCGAAAAGTACTCGTCGAGTAGTGCAGATTTCCACTTTGGATCATGTCAATACCATGTCATTTGAGCTTGCAATTGTTCTCAGAAGGTGGCCATTTTTACTCATTTTTGCTGTTTTTGGCCCCGGATATCCCAACGCGACGGCGCGTGCACGTGCAGTCTTCTTCGATTCCGGCCGAAAGCTCTTCCTCCCGGATAACACCAACAGACCAGCCGAGAGCCCCCGTCTTTGGCAACACGGAGCGAGAAAGCCGTCGGCGTCCCGCCGTTACTGCCGGTGAGCTCCATCGACCCCCTGTGGTTCTGCGAGCTGATTCGATACGCAGACTTCCTCCACCCGGGCCTTGACCAGCTTGTCTATCTCATTGCTACGGAAGTGCTGCCTTATACCGAGGCCAAGATGCAGATCTTCGAGTCCGACTATCGTCCAGGTCGCGCGAAACCACTTACACCATGGCGTAAAGCTTTCAAAAATGCGTGGAAAGCTCAGCAGCAGCGTTGGCAAAGATGGACATAAGTAGTGCGACACATTATGCAATATCTCGCTGCTCATCATCAATCTCGCATATTGCGTATTGATCACGTGGTTGTTCCACCGTATCGCGACGCGACGCGTCGAGAATATTTCCTACTGGTAATTTGTTTACAATTGTTAACAGGAAACAGTAAATCCATCCTTAAGGGCAACCAGTACTTACTGTACTATTACGACCATTTATTCAGGTGACGGGTGACGGAGGGTCGTGAAATGAATAAATTTGTCCCCGGTGATCAGGCCCTAATATATAGTGTAAAATAGATGGCCCTAGCCATAGGAATTGGTGTCTAAATACACGGAACAGACAACCAGTTGGCTAGTGTCATGTATGTGCACAAGTGGCCGGCACCGCTGCTTTTGGGGCGCCTGGGGGGCACCGGGACCTTTGTATGTATTTATATTCTGATCCAAACCAATAAAACCTCTGGAAAATGTCCTCAAAAAGATGGCCCATATTGATGGCTCCCATTTTTGTGGTCGGATGCATTCCCACGGCTCCCCCGTCCTAATGTGGATACCTAATCCGACGAATTACAACCGTCTCATCACCATCCGTCCCGCACTCACCCAACCCCGCTCCGTACCCACCCTCCCCGGCTCCCTTCGGCACTTTCCGGCTCTCCACTGGCTCAGGGGCTCGCCCCGCTCACGGGCCAGAAAAATTTCAGGTACCAGGCAGATACGTGTCAAGACCATCGGTAAATGTACTACTACTGCCACCATACGGTATATTTGGCCCAAACGACGCGTTTATATATGTTTGCTTGTCGGGCCTATGCCACTTTGCTTTTGGCAGGCTGTGCAAATTCGTTTTGTCTCAGAAATACCTACCCCTGTATTCTTCCGTCTATTCTCTTCCGGCATGGACCTTCCTGCCCGAAATCGCTGAAATCGCCCATTGTTTATCCATATTTGTTTCACAGGTTTATGTATTCCAGCTCCGGGTGGCTTTCGCCGCTATTTCATTCCTACTTGAATTGTTACTGCTTTATTGTTTCCTAACATATCTGAGGCAACAGGATACCACGTGATAGCGATTTCGCGCTTGGACCGAAACATATTGCGCGGTGTTGCGCCCGCTCTTTATGTTACCAATTATTGCGTCCACAAATGCTCTGTGGTGTAGTGGTTATGATATCAATCTTGATGCCATGTTTCGATTCCTATAGCTGCCTTGCATTTTGCTTCTCGATTCTCTTCTTCATTTTATTTTGTTTTGTTCTCTTTGCTGATTCCTTGTTCCCCACTATTTTCTGGGTCTCTGAATCCGAATATGTAATTTCCACAACATCCAGAGCGCTCACTGTGCCGGAGTCCCTGACCCTCCTGCAGCTACCTTATTGTTTCACTGTGATTATCTTTCGATACCTTGGTAATAAATCAACTGAGTACCCCACTTAGACAATGGGCTCAAGGTGAAAGCTCGCTCCGGTGTCGCAAGAGTACGCGAGTAGCTGGTTTCCTGGAAAAGGTTGAAGTCGTAGTCAAGAAGGTCTGCTTGGGTATTCGTATTCGGGCAGCTCATGCGAAGAACAAAAGAACCATTTATATTCCAGCTTCGTAATTTTACTACATGGGATGCGTCACAAGCCCAGATCCAAGGCCCAAGTCATCCACAGAAGCCCAAGCCCGACCAATTTCCTTGGAATTCTGGTTGGATCACTCGCCAGAATTAATGATAGCCTCAGGTTTAACACTCAGCTCGTTATCCTGGTCTGTCGAAACTTGGCGTGAAGTGGCTTGTTCAAGACTGTGACGCACTTCGGAAATGCAGTTAGTCGTCTCGTTGATAGCACAGAAATAGACAGGACGTTCCTCGCACTGAGGATCGACTATCCGATGGCCTCCACCCGCGCAAAGATCGACGTGGCAAATAATGTGTTCTGGCAACTCGTCGCAGGGGCGTACTTCGAGATCCTCATCCGCACTTGAATCTTCACGTCGCTTATCGCCGTGGTGAAGATCCGGCTCGATTTTTTGAATTCCAGGTGTTTTGGGCGTGTCGAACTCGAATTGAGGCAGACGGCAACTTGCAAGAGCAGGCAGAGGCATACTCTGAAGGACATGGGGATGGCAGGCCTTCGAAGTGCTCGAGTGGCGCGCCTCTACAGGCCACTCGACATTGTGGCCGGTCTGGGCCGCGAGGTACAGAAGAACACTTCGGGCGAATTCAGTCTTGGGAGAGTAAAGTACAACCATATTAGCCTCAGAGCTAGGCCAGAATATGACTGAGGGAGGAAGTAAAAACCAAAAACTCGAAAAGAAAATGACGGATGTCGGCGGCACATGACCGTAAGTCTTAAGCAGGCTGCTTTGAACGGTACTATAAAAGGCAAAGAAATTGAGTTGTCGGTTCAATTCTCCCAAGTGGCATTTCTTGTGGCTGTTTTAATCAGTACTTGACCCGCAATGAGTCCATTCCAGGGCGGATTTTGGGTGCATTTCAGTCACCTAAAATGGCCCTCACGAAGTCATGTCCGCAACCATACTCGGTGAGAGATGCGATTGAAGGCACCCTTCAAGTCGTAGAAAAGTGTAGACTCTCATTCCCAGCCGGCCGGAACTCGACATCGCCGAGATCTTCCGTTCACCGTGCGTGCATCGTGCTTTCAACATCGAGCAATCATTTGATGACGTCAAGACATATCTACTAGGTGAATTCATACGGATCCGCAGAGAGCTCCACGACACTATGGCCGCTGTCCGCACTCCGTGGCCCTCCTTCGGAAATCATCCAGGAGCTCGTCGAGAAGTCATCAGGATATTTCGTCTACGCAATCAACAGTTATCAAGTTCATTGATGATAAAAACTTCCGGCCGAAGGACCGTCTCGATATCCTCATGGGCTTGGCTGAGCCGGATTTGGCTTTGCTGGCCTTGATCAACTATATAATCAAATCTTGTCCGGTTCCCCTCGCCGGTCGCGACATCTCCAAATCCTAACCATCACTGTGGCGGGATTTGAGTTGGGAGCTGATCATACAGAGCAGCTGCTGGGGCTGAAATACGGCGATGTTCGATTGACGCTACGGGGTCTGCATTCTGTGATCAAGTTACCTGAAGAGTTGGACAACCGGCATGATCTCATTTTCCATCACGCTTCACTTCCCGATTTTCTCGAAGATCCTATTCGATCCGGTCCATTTTATGTTGGCGACGAGCACCGAACAGATCTAGGCCGCCGCATCCTGAAGGCATTTTCCTACAGGTCTGATGAACCATCTATGACCCGTCGCAGTCATGGCTCCTGGTAAAACTGGTTGAAAGAGTGAAAAATTGGCTGCTCAAGTTGTTCTTCAGGCACCTTAGCACCTTTAGAATGACCGCACTCAAGTACATAGCTTCTGCAGAACTTTCTCCAGAGCTTGCGGCGCTTCTCTCTTCATTCAACCCCCGAATTCTTGTTTTTGCCGGATGGAGGATACCATTCAGCTACAATGTCTTCTCTGAATACAATCCTGGATTGGCTACGAGTATGTAACACCATTCGCTTCATAGGCTCATATCAACCGAGATTTAGGAAATTTGTCCCGCACCTCAAGAGCTGATTCAGCGCTGGGAAGAATACCGTTTTATGGCTTTCTGTGACTCCATTTGATCTCGGGCGATCCTCTGGATGACGTACGCGGAGAGCACGAAACAATAATTTGCATCCCGGCTGTCCTTTCCATCAGCGCATCATCTGTATTGAATGGCCTGCTCGCGGGGAGCACAAAACAATCTTTTACCACTGGCGCCTAAAACCGGTAAGTGTTTCCTCTTCCCCACCGACAGACCCCCACAACGCTGAATAATCGGCAACGTGAGCTTCGTTCCGTGACTTCGCATCTCACCAAGATGACTCTCGGCACGCAGAAGCGGGACACTAGTACCATGCATCAAGCTCTGCCTGGAGCCATGGGATAGATAGCCACCCAACGAAATACAAGCCTTGCCATGATCGATCCGCCAGCTTGTCATGTACACAAAGTGAAACCTACCTTTCGAGAGGGTCATTGATATCGTATAGACCCTGATTAACGCCTGCATCTAGTGGCTCAGTTGACGTTCACATTAAATTTAGCAAACTATGCATAAAATTACTATAAAAGACATTTTTGATGAAGTGCACAAAGTGCGTCGTTCAAGGTTACCGCAATACTGAGATAGCTCTACTGTACAATTTCGTTCAAATCGGCAGTCACGCGTCACGCACCCCCCTGTCGATCACGAACTTTGGTCGATGCCACGCGTCACTCGGGCCTCTGTCGAACCTCCAAATGGTCACACAGGCCTCGAATTGCCTAAAAAAAAAAAAAAGGCAAAAAAGGCAAAATTTCGGTTCAAATGCCGAAATTTTCAAGGTGTCACACAAAAATTCGGGCGGCTGCTGAATTGTCGAATAGGTAAAATGGGTCACGCGTCACACCCCCTGTCGATTTGAACGAAATTGTACAGTATTGTGTCAGGTCATGCTTTTCAAAATGCCAGCCATTTGAATGCATCTCTATTGTGCCAGGTCATGCTTTTCAAATTGCCAGCCATTTGAATGCACCTCTAGTGCACCAGACTTGGTGTTGCCCGTGTCCGGGTAATTTTTTGCATACCCCCGATTTTTGGTGTTTATTCTGAGCCTGTCGCATATGTTGAGTGGTTCATCTTCAACGACCTGTGGCAGACCTCGGAATGCATCAGGTGTCGCTGTCATCGCACAATCACCGGCCGATCTCTGGCAAAGCAGCCCTAATCCGGATGGTTCCACAAGTTACGTATGAAATTTAACTTGCTCTGCCACAAGTAACTTGCAGCTAACTTATGACTGAGTAAGTTAATTTTACAAGTACCGTAAAGTACAAGTCAGGACAAGTAACTTACAAGTTACTTGTAAGTTAGATACTGTAGCAAAGGAAAAATTTGGAGCACTATAGATTTCACAGACAGTTTTTTTCAGACTAGAATGCACCCGGACTCTATCAAATACACAGCTGTGAGCACCCCTCTCGGGTTGTATGAATGGCTAGTTATGCCGCAAGGCTTGAGGAATGCACCGTCCATACAACAACGGCGCGTCACAGCAGCGCTCCATGAACACATAGGAAAGTTCTGCCACGTTTATCTGGACGACATTATTATCTGGTCAGATAACGTTGAGGAACGCGATGCACATATCCGGAAGGTTATGGACGCACTGAAGGCTCACTCACTGTACTGCAACCCAAAGAAGACCAAGCTGTTCCGCTATGAGGTGGACTTCTTGGGAACATCGCCATTTCTGCCCGCGGTATTGAAGCGGACCCAAAGAAAGTCGAGAGAATTGTGCACTGGCCCCAGCCCAAATCCGCGACAAACGTGCGGGCCTTCCTAGGCCTGGTGCAAATACCTCTCGAGTTTCCTTCCCAACCTCGCAGATCACACAGCAGTACTCGAACAGTTGACCACCAAGGATTGCGACAAGGCCTTTCCCCGGTGGACAAAATGTCCACCAGACTGCCTTCGACGCGATCAAGGGAATCGTGGTCGGCGCTGACTGCCTCACCACTATCGACCACGAAAACTCGGGTGATAACAAAGTCTTCGTAACGACAGACGCGAGCGACAAACGCTCGGGAGCGGTGCTGTCCTATGGACCCACCTGGAAACTGCTAGACCGGTCGCTTTTCGACTCCATGTCCTTCAAGGGCGCGCAGCTAAATTAACCTGTCCACGACAAGGAAATGTTAGCAATTATCCGCGCGCTGAAGAAATGGAGAGTCGACTTGATCGGCCCCCAAATTCACGGGATGACGGGTGCAAGGATGGGAAAAGGATGGGATTGTTGTAGGATTTTGCTTTTGGGGCTGCTGAGGAGGAGGGAAGCTGCGGATGAACGACCAAGGTGCGCATACAGTGTCCGGACACGTTTTGAAGGTGATAGTAGTACAGGGTCGATGTTTTCCAAGCTCGTCGTCATCGTCTCTAGGTCGGTGTCCCGTCGGTGTACCCGCTGCAAGGTGGGAAGGGGAGAGGTCGAACCACGTGGGTGGATGGCACACGCATCGCATCCACGATGGCCTTAACGGGACTAGGCTGAGGCATGGGGAACTCGGCGCGTGTCGATGTCGCGACGCTGGGCTTCACCTGCTCCTCGGTGACGAAGTTTGGATTGAAAGGTACGACACCAGTGACTTTGAAGGCTGCAAACGCGACGATCTTCGGCTGCCAGCACGACTTCATCTTGGCAAAAGCACACGAACTCGAGCCCCTGAAGGCGTGGGTGCAATGTGGGGGATACCCGAGTAAGATGACATTATTCGCCCGGGCGAAGTTTGACGAATTTCTCCATGTAGTGCGAACTATGGCCATCAGGCAGGAGAACACGGGGAGCCAATTGGCCTCGGCCTTGGTCGCGGGGTCAAAGACCTTGGTGAGCCATAGGTATCCGAGCTCCCCGTTTGTCCAC